>RJWM01035949.1:0-18525 GCA_004363535.1 Dasyprocta punctata | reverse complement strand
GAATGTGGCCTTAGCATCTTGTGCTTCCACTCTGTGTGGTTTGTCTTTTGCTGCCAGGTGAACAAGTTTATTGGTCTTTATCTGAAAAATCTTCCTGGAAGACTTTGGTTTGATTTAACCCTGAGCTCCTGCTCCTGAACTCTGAGGAAGCTTTGCCTTCTTTGGAGCTACTCAATCATGGCGAGGGGCATTTTAGGATGGTTCTATCTCTTCTTTCTAGCATTTCTTGGCTGCTTCTTATAGACTGAATTCTCTCATATAGCAGCAGCATTTCAGGCAGTACTGGGGATTAAACTCAGGGTTCTTTGTTAACATTTTTTATTAGTACATGTTTGCAGTACATGATTACATTATGATGGGATTTGTGCATGTATATAACATACCTTAATTATTTTTTCCTTTTCCCCACTATCTTTCCCTGTTCCTTCCAACTATTAATTCCTTTCTCACTTGAAAAAGCTGCGTTTCCATTTTTTTCTTTGATTCTCTTTTTTAAAAATCCTTTCCCCGTTCTTTCCCTCTTCCTTCTGTCTCTTATTTCCCTTCCTAATTGAAAAAGATCTCCCTACTTCCTATTATCTATCCTTTGTTTTGTTTTTTCTTTGTATTTTTGGTTTCTCAAATAACAGAAACCAGGTGACATTTAAACTTGTGTGTCTGATTTATTGCACTTTTATACATCTCCTCCATCATATCTAGAGTGACATTGTTCTTTATGTACTGAGAGAATTGTTTCTTGCAAGCATCTTTATCTTCTCCCATTAGGTAATATGTATAACCTGATATGCTTCTGATGTGCCTCTGCATTGAACGCCTTGATTTCAAAATCATAACCAGGGAATCATTCAGTACTAGGAGGGATAGACAAGCCTCCATCCATAGCTGCATTCATGGCTCCAAAAACTATCGCCAGTTGTAGTTCTGGCAAGGCCTGCATCCAGATAGCAGCTGAAGGCACCAGTGCTTTCCTCCTTGTTTTCACCCGCAGGCACCTCCACTTGGCCTTCATAGATCTTGTCCACACCAAACCTGCTAAGAAACCTACAGGCCAACAGCAGACCAGTGCAGTATACTGCAGCATAATTTGTTAGGCTAACTTTCACACCATATTTTGGTGGTTTGTGTCCATATGCTGTTCAGATTATCATATTCCCTTCTTTGACATAAGCAAGCTGACAAATGATATCTCTGTTTATTATGCAAACTATCATCCTGTATTTGTGCTTGTTGTACTTTTTTTTTCCCCTGGGTCAACAAGCATTTCTGAGCATAGTTATCAGTTTTTTCCTCTTCTAAATTTCACTTGGTATCTCTTAAAGTAGGTCTTATTCTTGACAGCTTTTAAAAAAAAAAAATTTGTCTTAGTTACTTTTTCTTGTTGGTGGGACAAAATACCCAATACCCTAAATTAAAGGAAGAAAAGTTTCTTTAGCCCACAGTTTGTAGAGGTTTCACTTCATAGTTGGCTGGCTCCATGGCAGGGTGGCATGGCAGAGGCACATTGCAGAGGAGAAACAGTTCATGGCGGGCAGAAGGCAACAAAGTAGTGAAGAAGCAAAGCAGCAAGCAACAAACAGTGACCCTCTTTCTGTCCCTTATATCCTATCCAGGCCGTCACCCTTAGGGCGGGTAGTGCTCACACCCAGGGCGGGGCAGCTGTAAGTCTAGCATCGCACCATGAGTCAATCCCAGCATCATATCCTTGATCCCAGGATCACACACCCTAGATCAAGCCACCTCTGAAAAGCAACATCTATGACCACATGAGGCTTTGGGGGGACATCTAGATATAAGCCATAACACCCCTTTTCCAATCCCAGGTCCCAGCCTGACTACCTTTCTTCACCCACCCCTCCCCCAAACCTGAGCACTGGGCAGCAACCACTAAGACCACACTGGGAGCGGCAGCCTGAACCCCAACCCAGGCATCTTTCAAAGAAACAGTGTGCTCCTGCAGAGAAATTCTGGGAGGTAAAATTTTCATTTCATGATAAAAATAGGCCTTATTAACAGAATTCTGAATTAAAGAACCACTTACAGAATCTTGATCTAGACAGTTGAATATAATCTACTCTAATTGATGTTCAGCCATCCTTGAAGGGGTTCATTAGCATGGGAAATCATGAGCATAAAAAGAGTGTTGAGAATGACCAAACCCATACACTGTTGTGAGAGTGATAGAACATTTATTGTAAATAATGTAGTGCCAGCTAAGATTTGAATATGACCCCCCTAAAATTCCTGTTGAAACTTAATCTGCTTTGTGGTGATATTAAAAGGTGAGCCCTTGGGGAAGTGATTAAATCATGAGAGCTTCTCAAAAAGGACTGGGAGAAATGTGGGTCATTCATCCATTCCATGCTTCTGCCATGTGAGAACACACAATATACCCTTTGAAGAGGATATGGTGACCACGTGCCATCTTGGAATACCTCGGCATCTTTGCCTTGGGCTTCCCAGCCTCCAAACTGTAAATTATAATTTTCTCGTCTTCACTGGGAATGGTAGCACATGTGTGTAATTGTAGTATCTGGGAGGCTAAGGCAGGAGGATCACAAGTTTGAGCCCACCCTGGGCAATTTAGCAACTTAGTGAGACCTTATTTAAAAAATAAAAATTAAAAAAGGTCTGGGGATGTAGTTTAGTGCAAAGACTCTGGATTCAATCTTGAATACAATAAATAAATAGATTTTTGTTCTTTATGAATTACCTGGTCTCAAGTATTTTGTTATAGCAGTACAAATGAACTAAGCACCCACATTACACATAAATAATATGTAGTATTTCTATTATGTGCCCCAACTTTCTGTTTATTATAGAACCAGAAATAAGCAGACAACCCTGGTTCTGTTTGGGTTCTTCTGTGGGCCCCATGTTTTCTTGTCTTGTTTCATACTTAGATGTGAGAAATTCAAACCATATCACATTCAAACACATTTTTTCTACTTGTGCCCACTAATGGCTTTAATCTAGACAAAGCATCTGATTTATGACCAGAGGTGTAAATGAAACCCTGATTCATGTATTTTCACAGTTTTCCTGTGCTACCTCCACCTGCAGTGGCATCTGACATTGCCTTTTTTTTTTTTTTTTTTTTTTTTTTCCAGCACCGGGGATCGAATTCACAACCTCGCACCTGTCAGACAGGCACTTAAGTCACTGAGTCAAACTCCCAGCCCTAGTTTTTTGAGGCAGGGTTGCACTGTGTAGCTCAGGCCAGCCTTGCACTCACGTTGTAGCCCAAGCCGGCGTTGAACTCACAACGCTCCTCCTACCTCAGCCTCCCAAGTGCTGGGATTAAAGGCATGTGCCACCATGCCCAGCTTGACATTGCCTTTTTATAAATTTTAAATTGAAAAAAGAAAAAATAGTAAAAACAATGGTACAGAATTTCGAAATAGAATATTAGGGAATTAACAGTGGTTAGTGTGTTGCGTATTGTTTTCGAAGTAGTTGTTCAGATTACCAGACATATGTATGAAACACTGATCAAACAAGGAAAATACAAACCATTCTTTTTGTTGGGCTAACAGAGTTTAGTACCTTTTCATAGTGTTTTCTAAATTCACAGCTTTCAACATTCCAGAGTCCAGGAACATTAAGATCATTAGACCTTGTTGGCTAAAAATGTTTTCCAGTGAATCCAAAAAAGGTAACTGTAGTGCATTGGAGGAGTAAAGTTGTATCAGCGTTGAAGGTGGATCATTAGTTTGAAATTCCTATGAAATTCAGCTGTGGAGTGCCTCCTTTTATAAGCAAAGAACACTTTATTTTCTTGAAAGTCTGCCTTCAAATTGTTTAAACCTTGATTGGAAAGGCACCATGGGCTGTAATACTTTCCATTAAATAAATGACTTTCAGTCATTCAATAAAGTATTCAAGATTATGCCTAAGACTTGTTTCTCTGAGCCAGCACTGCTTATGATTCTGGGTGTTGACCTAGGAGTGGCCAGAGACTTGGCAGGGAAGCATCAGGAATCATGAGAAAGTAAGAGTGATGGCAAGTGGGCTAATGTCCATGAGAAGAATAAGCTTCATTTCGAAGTTAGATTTAGGTTGATAGGAATATATTGAGAGAAACCTAGGTAATTAAAATAACCAGAACTTCATTCATTTCTCCAGACAGGTTTTGAGTTTGAAAACTCACTTTGAGCATTCTTATTGTATGAATTAAGAAAATTTTACCCATCTCTTCAATTGCTACTCTTATAAATTCCAAATAGTAGTTGTTAGGGTTTTGTGGTAAGAAGAAAGCGGTGGGAATTCTCTCCCAGCATTACAGAATACCTCTTTCCTACTTCTCTTTCTTATTTTTCTCACTGTGAGATGGGAAAATGATGCTCAGGGAAATAAGGGTGCAGTTCAGTGATAAAGTGCGTGCTCAGCAATAGGGAATCCCTATGTTTGATCCCAAATCCCCCCAAATTAGTGAGTAAATAAAAATGGTGCTTAAACCATCCATGGAGTGAAAAGTCCTCAACTTTTATTTTCCTTTTCGAGTGAGAAAGTAGGTAGGCTGAAAATAAGGAAATGAATATTGGCAGAATGGCAGCTTAGAGTGACAGCTACATGCTTGAATGGATTGCTAGCTGACTTTTTTTTTTTTTTTTTTTTTTTTTTTGCGGCACCGGGGATCAAACTAACAGCCTCACACCTGCCAGACAGACACGTAAGCCACTGAGCCGAACTCCCAGCCCTAGTTTTTTGAGGCAGGGTCACACTATATAGCTCAGGCCAGCTTTGCACTCACGTTGTAACCCAGGCCGGCCTGGAACTCACAATGCTTCTCCTACCTCAGCCTCCCAAGTACTGGGATTAAAGGCATGCGCCACCACGCCCGGCTGCTAGCTGACTTTAGAGTCACAAAAATAAAGGTAGTGTTACTATTTCTTCTTCTTCTTTTCTTCTTCCTCTTCCTCTTCCTCTTCTCTTTCTTCGTTTCCCTCTTCCTCTTCTTCTCCTCCTTTTTTTTCTTTGTCTTTTTGAGACACAGTTTTACTGTGTAGTTCAGGATGGCCTCCAGTCCTCCTGCCTCAGCCTTCCGAGTGCTGGGATTACAGTCATGTGCCACCATACCCAACTCTATATTTTGTGTATCTTCAAATTATCTAAAATCAGCATTAATGGTTTTTATATAAGAGATGAAGAAAAAAAATTTTAAATCTTAACCAATGTATATTATCTATAGGGATATTGTACTTACCAACTAGATACATACTTAGCAATATGAATACAGTATTTATTCTGGAATAGTTTGATGATTGGTAATTTTAAGTTTAGTGTTTTCCACATTTGCATTTGTTAATTTTTTGCAGGGCACATTATGTGCATAAAAATGAGCATTTTTCGGCAATGAATATTATTTGCATACTAAAAATAGTTTTATTTTTTAAAATCACACCCACAGCAAAAAAGTAAATATTTATACTACAAATTGGTACTTGTTCCACATAAACATTTTGAGCTTAGCAAGTCAGTTTGCCTGAGTTTGGATTGGGGTTTGGCGAGCACTGGACACTGCCCCGGGAAGTGCCAACCCTGCTGCTCTCAGCTCTCCATTCCGCACTGCAGAGGCCGTGTCAGGCCTGAGGCTAAAACAGCAACACGACTGCTAATAGCAATTCTACAATTCATGTAATTCCTAATAATTTCTAACATTTTAGGCCATTCTCTAAGCCTCAGAGTAGCTTAAGAGTAGATAGCAGGCCAGCATTGGTGTTTTTTTCCAGCATCCCAAGGAAAGTGTTTAAGCAGCAAGGGTTACCTTAGACTTCTGCTGAGGATTCACAGAAGCATTCCCAGTGTGTTACAAATATCATTTAGAGTACGGCAAGAGGCCCACGTGACAGGGCCAGGGCCACCTCCGTGACCTCGTCTTTCTCACTTGCCCTATAGACCTGTGCTCTGACCACACTACCTGTGTGCACCTCGTGCTTACTCTGCCCTCTGGGGCCTTTGTTTGGGGGTGCTATCCTGTTTGTTAGTAATACCAGGGATTGAACCCAGCACCTCATACTTGCTAGATGACCACTCTAGCATGCTCTGGTAGATTTATTCTTCTCAGAGAAGCTTTTCCTGACCACACCATTTAAGCAGGTTTTTTCTCACGTTCTCTTTCATATTGGTTACCTGTTACTGCACAACCAATCACCCCAAACTTTAGAGGCTCCAGACAACAAACATGTATCACCTGCCACAGTTTCTCTGCATCAGGACTCCAAGGGTGGTTCAGCTGGGTGTTCTGGCTCAGGGTCACTCTTGAGGTTGCCATCATGCTGTCAGCAAGGGCTGTGTCATTTGAACACTTGAGGGCTGGAAGACTCTGCTTCCGAAGTGACTGCCAGACGATAGCAGGAGGCCACAGTCCCTCATCACGTGCATCTCTTCACAGGGATGCATGAGTACCATCACAACATGGCAGCTGGATTCCTCCAGGGCAGACATCTATCAGAGCAAGGCAAAGCTATAGCGATTCATGACCTAGTCTCAAAAGTCATGCTCCATTATTTACGCAAGACCCTATTTGTTACACAGGCCAGCCCTGCGTAGCCTGGGATGGGTCTGTCCAAGGGCATGAATACCAGCATCGTTATGAGAATCACTGTGGGAGATAGTGGAGGCTGGTCCCACACCTCTCACATACACATAAACAGGAATTGGAAATGTTCATAAAATGATTACCAATTCATTTTTTACTTGTTTGTCATTGATCTCCTCCCATCCACTCACTTCTTATCCCCTGCATCCAGCCTGGTACCTAACACACTGTTGATGTTAAGTGAATATTTATGGAATGAACAGGAAGCCCATCTCTTCTAAGCCAGCCACTGCTTTAAGATAGAAGGTAGGACTAGACATAAAATGAGCAATGATGGTTAATGATCTCTTCACCCCAGAAACTTCAGTTGAAGAAACTGGATGGGGATGAGGGAAATAAATTTCCTCATTGTTTACTGAACTATCTCCACTTATTTCAGTCCAGGAACTGTAGTACACGTCTTATCATTAATTTCCTCTGCTCTTTTGAGAAATGAAATTGTTTATAAGATTTGTCTTTTAGCTGGGCGTGGTGGCACATGCCTTTAATCCCAGCACTTGGGAGGCGGAGGCAGGAGGATTGCTGTGAGTTCAAGACCAACCTGGGCTACAAAGTGAGTTCAAGGCCAGCCTGCACTGCATAGTGAGACACTGTCTCAAAAAATAGGGCCAGGGATTTAGTTCAGTGGCCTGAGCACCTGCCTGGCAGGCACGAGGTTGTGAGTTCAATCCCAGGTACAAAAAAAAAAAAAAAAAGATTTGTCTTTTGCTTTTTTTTTTTTTTTTGCGGCACCAGGGATCAAACTCACAGCCTCGTGCCTGCCAGACAGGCGCTTAAGCTGCTGAGCCAAACTCCTGGCCCTGGTTTTTTAAGGCAGGGTTGCACTATGTAGCTCAGGCTGGCCTTGCACTCGCGTAGTAGCCCAAGCCGGCCTCGAACTCACAACGCTCCGCCTACCTCAGCCTCCTGAGTGCTGGGATTAAAGGCGTGCGCCACCACGCCTGGCTTGCATCTTTTTTCTGTAGGATAATTTTATATATGTTTCAGTATATCCACTAAAAATTTTAACATAGAAATCATCCAAATAAAAAATTTATTACAAGCATTTTAGATAATCAGTAGGTAGGAACAATTTTGAAGTCAAAGTGTTACAATTACATGTTTACCTACAGATTTTTCCACTAGCCGGTAAAGTGACAGTTGTGCCCATGCACAAGTCAGTAACATCTTCATCAGCTGAGAACTTAGAACAAACCAAATGCTAGCAATTCAAAAGCCACATTCTAACAAACTTTCTAATGACTTGAGGAACATTGTTCTTCAATACTCAACCCATGGCTTTGCATTTAAGAATACCTATTGAACTTCAAAAAAAAAAAAAAAAAAGAGGAATATTTGTGCTTCTGGAATCAAGTTCAATAATAAAAGTCAGCATCTTTATGTTGTAAGTGTCAACTGTGTAACACTGGTCTCCCAGGCAGTTCCTTAAGTGGCCCAGTGTTTGCCTGCTGGTGCCCTTCCTCTCACTTCCGGAAGCTGAGCTCTGAGTTAGGTTTTATCTCTTACCTGCCAGCACCATCCCCCTACCATTAGTAAGGAACTAATCCAAAAGAAGTTTCCAAAAACTAAGGTGAGAAAATTGGAGTCAGTGTTTTAAAAGGATATAACCCAGAGAACAAACCTTTTCCTTATTTTTAAAAAATCTTTTCCTCTTTGTTTAAACCAGAAAAGATGCAGTATCTTAGTTTCAATTCTAGAACTTGAATTAAAGTAGAAATTCTGTATTTTTGGTCTGGGGATTTAGCTCAGTGGCATAAGTGCCTTCCTGGCAAGTGCGAGATCGTGAGTTTGATCCCCGGAATTCTGTATTTTCATATCCCACTAGAAACAGAAATTGTTTATCATTCTTGTTTTTATTTTTTTATTCCTTCATATTTAGCCATTTTTTGTGAGGATATTTCACTAAAAAAGAGCAAAATAATTACTGAACCGTAAATCTATGATGAATGTTATTTCATGCCTGGGATTTTCCTATTAAGTAAAAATTTAGCTTTCCAATACTGGAACACTTAAGTATTCTAAAGCTAACTTTGTCAAGTAAAAAAATGTAGGCCATTATTAGAGAAGCTATCACCAGTGTTATATTGATCTTATCTCCGTTTGAGAAAGGTGACATGATTAGCAATCAAATCCACCCTGCCTTCACCCTTTCTAAAATCTCACCCAGTTATCTATTTAAGAATGAAATGTCACCTATATGCTAATTTACTCAGCGTAGTTTTTATTCAACAGTGTATATGTGCCAGTCACTTGGCAGAGAAGTTGGTATAATACGTGAGGATACCTACCAACTTTGTTTTGAAGCAACAGTTTAGCCAGCAACCTCTGTTAATTGTTAAACTAGTCCCTGGCTCCTGAAAAGTTTAAGATGTAAGCAGTGTGCTTTCCTAATTCTAAAATAAACATGTTTCCTCAGAAATACAAATACTGGGAACAAATAGAAGGCTGGGAGGTTATCAGGCTACTTTGCCAGTTTATATTCTGGTTTTCCAGTGTGTCATTGAAGCTATTTCTCCCCCCACCCTTTCCTGGTGATCTGGTGCATTTTCTTAAACAAGCTCTTTTTGTATACATTTAAAAATTAGTCTCGCTCTTTTTTTTTCCTTGAGGCTGGTCTTGCCACATAGGTCATGCCTACCTTGAGCTCTCAATGATCCTCCTACCTCAGTCTCCTGAGTGCTGGGATTAAAGGCATGCACCACCACACCTGGCTTCTTTTTCTTAACATGACTAAATGTGCATTTCTTTCATTTTCAAAATATTTCTCGTTTGGAATCCATTGCCTTCTCTCCTACTGAAATTCAGATTTTTATAACAGATAACTACGTGAAGTGAATGTGTGTGTGTGTGTGTGTGTGTGTGTGTGTGTGTCTTTGGTTATTCTGTTTGACACATGGAGCTGAATTATTAGTTTCTTGTAGTGATAATCTTGGTGTTCCAGTAGCTATGCTGTCATTCTGTATGTTTTATAGAAGTAAGGAGAAGCCCAGGTGAAATTATGTTGAGAAGTAAGTTTTGGGCTTCACACAGCCACTCTGAGTCATGTTTGCCCAGGAGAAGCAAGACACTGGGAACTTTCAGCTTGTTTCTCAGACTGAGTTTGGTAGGAGAGGCCTGGTGATGTTTGCATGGTGTCCTACTATTATTTAGCCAGGGAAGTAAGCAACAATATCCAGTAGGTCCTAGAGCCAATGCACTTGAAGGCTGTCAGACATCCTTGTAAGAGTTCTTGGGAATGTAAACTACTACTGCTGGTGGAAGTCAGTATGGAGGTTCCTCAAAACACTAAAAATAGAATTACTATATGATCCAGCTGTACCACTCCTGAGTATATACTTGAAGGAATCAAAGTCAGCACATAGTATAGCGATACCTACATACTCGCGTTTATCACTGCACAGTTCACAATAGCTGAGTTATGGAATCAGCCTTGGTACCCATCAGCTGATGAGTGGATAAAGAAAATGTGTTATATATATGCCATAAAGTATTATTTAGCCATGAAGAAGAATGAAATCATGCCATTTGCAGGAAAATGCATGCAACTGGAGATCCTCAGGTTAAACAAAATAGGCCAGATTGAGAAAGATAAGTATCACATATTTTCTCTAGACAAATCTGGAGAAAACAGAACAAAACAAAAGAAGATGACCTGAAAGAAGAAAAGAGAGCATGAGAGAAAAGCAAGGGGATGGGATGGGGGGAGGCAAGAAAGGGTAGTGGGGGATGGATATGATCAAAATGGGTTATATAAATATAAGAAGAGGCTACAATGAAATGCATTATGCTGTGAAATCAAATCACTCTGTGAAATCACATTACTCTGTGAAATCAAATTTTTTTAAAAAAGAATTTAGATCTATGCTTAATTTTGAGTTGGTCTCAGATTTGTTACATATAATAGCTAACCAAATCTTCCACAGACATATGTCTAGTTTCCTTCAAATTGAATTTCAATTTGAAAAAAGAAATCCATTTATTTCCCTTCTATCTTCCTTTGCTCCTATGCACCTAAAAATGCTCAACTAGAGGCAGGCATGGTGGTGAATTGCTGTAATCACAGCTCACTAGGAAGCTGAGGCAGTAGGCTGCAAACTCAAATCTAGCCTGGGCAACTTCCTGACTTACTGAGACCCTGCCACAAAGGAAAAAAAAAAAAAGAAAAAGAAAAAGTTGGAGGTGTAGTTCTGTATCAAAGTCTTGGGTTCAATCCCCAGTACAGGAAAAAACACAAAAATGCTCAGGCAATGGACTGTGCTTCCCCAAAGTGCAGCCACTGATTTGCTGCAGGTGGCAGATGTGGTGAGGCCAGGTGGCACACCCGATGGTATTAAGTAAGATTGTATCTCACACCAGGAATAGAATTCCCTGTTTAATCTTCACTTGGCCCATCTGCTGAAATCAAGAGAAAGGCCTCATTTCGGTGCACGAAGGTCTCAGATGCCTCCCTAACTGTCTAACAGAGCCCTCGCTGTGAGGACAAGGCAGGGCCCAGGATCAGAGCTCTGCTAGGCCACAGTGTTGAGCTCATTTTTATAGTTGCTCTCTGCTCATGGCAACCGACAATTATTTTACATTAGTAATAGTGATCTAAACTTTTCATTTTGAATAAATGGCTTGAACTATAAATCTGTCAATTTCAGAAAAATGTTAAGTACATTGTAACCCAGATGGTCTGGCGGAAGTCATAAAGGTGATGTATGAAAGGTTACCTCAGGGCCAGGTGTGCTGGCACAGGCTTATTATAATCCTAGTGCTCTGGGAGGCTGAGGCAGAAGGATCAAAAGTTTGAACCTAGCCTCGAATTGTAATGAGTTAGCGAGACCCTTTCTCAAAAAGTAAAAAAGGGCTGGGGATATAGCTCAGTGTGAAGCTTTGGGTTCAATCCCCAGCACCAAAACAAAACAAAGCGATAAACAAAACAAAAAAAATCTGCCTTGCTTCCAGGTGCAGTTACACTCACCTGCAATTCAGCTGCTCTGGAGCCCTTTCAGGTTAGCCTGGCCAATACAATGAGACCCTGTTTCAAAATAAGAACTAACAAGGACTGGGATGTGGGCTACTACCTCAAGAACAATCCCCACTACCCCAAGAACACACAAAAACAAACCAAAACTGCTGTGGTAAACTCTTGTGTAAAAAACCAAACAGGCTCTGGAATCAGTCAGAGTTGGAATTTACGTTCCTAGGCACTTACTAGCTTTGTGATTTTAGGGAAATAATTTCATCTCTTGGAGCTTTAGTTTTCTTCATCTTACAGTGATGTATCAAAGTCAAGCCTGCAATACAGTCAAGCCTGCTTTAAGAAATGGAGGTATTCAAACTGTAGCTCTTGCTGAGCTAACAAACTCAAGACTTAGTTATCTCTAATTCATACAGCTCAACATCAATAATTGGAAATCATCTGACCTGCACCTCTTTATAATTGATTTGCTTCTTTTTTTCACTTGATTCATAAATCACATAGGTCTCTCTGTGCGTCTTGTTAAATATGTAAGCTATGTGAAATCTTTAGTTTGTAAGACTGTAAGTATGAAGGCTATAATTATATCCTGATCATATTTTTTCTTTTGCTATTCGTAGAATAACTCTGGAATCATCTGGGTCTTCTGAGGTAGCCAATTTAAGAGTATACCTTTCCCGATTTGCATCTTCATTAGCCCACAACATTGGTATTGTTGAAGACATGTGGATTGAATTTTCAATTTACATGGCCATATGTTACAATCCCATTTTTAAATTCTATTTGTGGAATGAGGGTTTTATGGAAAACATTTTACTGCAGAGTTGTGAATGTGCTTAGGGAGATCCATGTTGTACATCATGACAGCTCTCTTTCCCCCTCTTCACCACATGCCCATGTCTCCTTGTTTGAAGTGCATTTGGCTATAATCATCCCTTTTTGGGTTTTACCACTCATGAAAACAACTTCTGCTTTACCTGTATGCATTTGAATGATGGTACATTTGAATAAACACACTTGCCCATTACAATGTCATATGTTTAAATAAATCTACTAGGGCCATTTTAATATAGTGCAATAAACTTGATTTTCCAGCAAGCTCAGAAATTGTAAGCCAAGCCCCATGTGTACCCAAGAGTCTATTCATTCCACATATGGTCAATTCCCTGAAGGGGGATGTCTGAATATGTTTTTTTTTTTTTTTAAGTGGGTTAGCTAGGAGAAAATTTAATTCATATGCTAAAGTGTGTCAGGCAGCTGAGTTCCAGCTATCAGTTCATCATTATCTTGAATTGTGGGTTTAATCACGTTGCTTCATTTAATATGAAAATTTGTTTCAAAACCTAGTATCCTGCTTTAAGGAAAAGCTTCACCTTTTATTTCCTTTTGTTAATCCTCAGGTTTGTGAAATCTCATGAAGACAGCCAGTGAAGTGAATCTAATTTGGGTGGTTAAATACTAAGGAGGAATCAGGAGACGGCAGAGAGTATTGCTTTCATTAAAATAGCTTTGTCTAAGGAGACGTTTTTCACCATACTTTTGCATGTGTTCCGGTGTTGTTTCCATTTTGCTTTGCTTAAATTAAAAGGGAATGCTATTCAAATGAAAACCCCATTCTCGAAATACACACGTGTGTGAGATCAAGTCAGTGCATTGAGCTGAATGTTGTGTTATTTGACAGATTTCACATGTTCGCCAGGAGGAGAGCAGTTTGCTTGACCCCGCTTTGATACAAAGCCAGCACATGTAATAGAGTTTGTTTGTTGAGAGGTGGGCATCCAGGTATAATAGAATTATGTGTTATATTTCTGTAGCCCTGGCTTTTATATCCCTGTACTTGCTCATTTATTCTTCTTTTAGATATAAATTGAAAATGGAACTTGCAGATTAGATGTGCCAGAGCTCATGTGGTCTCTACCAAATGTAGTTTCTCTCACTCTTAGAACTTATTGGATCATGACAGAAATATAAATGACCTGCAGGAGAATATTCAGTCCTTATGACAATTCATTTCCATCAAGTCATAGGTAGTTGACTTAGTTAGTACTGAGGCTTACAAACTGATTTTTCATCTTTTTCTCATTATTTATTGTTGGCACTTTAATTCAGTTAGTGATACAAAGATTTTTAACCAATATTATCCAGTTATAGTGTTTCCTTTGTGAATACGGGTAATGATAATTAGATTCTCCTACTTAATTGAACAACATCTCTTGAAGGTCTACTTTTTTCTTGTGGTGTACTGGGCACTTAACAAGAAGAAATAATTCAATCACCCCTATCTTCTGTGTCATTTTTGTTTTTAAAAAGTGAATGAAGAGCATTTAACCTTTCCAGATGCTATTGAGATTACTTATATAATTCAGATATGATTTTCTAAATTGATAGAACTTAGTATTAAGTTGAACTATTTGAAATTGTTGATATTTTCTACTTTGTGCTACTAAAAGCAGCAATTTAATATGGCTTAACCTAATATCCATAATTTGTTGAGCACCTACAAGATACATAACTATATTCAGTACACAGAGAATATTCAAGCTCTAATAATGAGGGAAACAGTACCTTTAAAAATTGATGTTGAGTAGCTAGGCATGGTGGTACATGCCTTTAATCCCAGCACTTGGAAGGCTGAGGTAGGAGGAGCGTTGTCAGTTCAAGGCCCGTTTGGGCTACAATGGGAATGTAAGGCCGGCCTGAGCTAATAATGTAACCCTGCCTCAAAAAACTAGGGCTGGGAGTTTGGCTCAGTGGCTTAAGCACCTGCCTGGCAGGCATGAGGTTGTGACTTCAATCCCCAGTGCCACAAAAAAATAAAATAAATAGCTGTTGAATAAAGCTCACTGGCATGCATATTGTTAGAGATTTGGGCATGATGAAATAAAAAAAGGTACCAAAGGTAAATTTAGCAACAAGGGTAAATTTTAGGTTTATATGTAAAAGCACCTCAGTCAATACATAGGATCATAAATTTATTTGCATAGAACATAAATATTGAATAGAATTGATAATATATCTTACTGCACAGTACATTTTTATTTACTGATGGAGAGCAAAGCTCATTGACAGATTAACTTTACACACCAAGAAAGAATGAGAATAGAAAGCCAGAATCAGGCCAGGCATGGCATCTCCTGCCCACAGTCTCAGAACTCCCAGGGTGCTAAAGCAGGAGGAAAAAAGTTTGAGCAAAGTCTGGGCAACTTAGTACCTGAGCAGGGGCCTATCTCAAAGTGAAAAAACAAAAATGGGGCTGGAGATGTAGCTCGGTGTGAAGGCCCTGGATTCAACCACCAGGACTACAAAAACAAAAACAAAAACTGAAAGATGAAGGAAGATGGAATCTAGGATAGTGAGCAACACTCTTGGAGGAGGGGCTGGGGGTATAACTGAGTGGCATCAGCACCTGCCTAGCAAACACAAGGTTTTGAGTTTGATTCCCAGTTCTCCCCCTCCCAAAAAACTCTTGGAAGAGCACTGAGACTGGTCTTGTAGAATCTTTGAAGTGACCTCTTGAAGCAAGCACTATAAGCCAGTGAGACCATAGGCAAAGGGCTGAGGTCCATGGCAGCTCTCTCTTAATCTGTGTTATAATATATACTCAGCAGTGCACAGAGCATGTGGCTGTGAGTCACGCATGTCATGTCTTCTTTTAGGTAAGATGTATGTAACCCATCCTTAATTTTGAGTAATTCAGGACACATAGAAATAAAAGACCCATGTAACTTTCTAAAACTGAAGACTATAGTCATTTAGTCTTCACTGTCAAGGTCTGTCAGTTTTGAAATTGGGAAAATGAGCTTTTATTTGCCCACTCTTTCATTTTAAAAGGCCTGTTAAAGGCAAAATGAAATCCCATCATCTTTTGCTAGAAAATATAGGTTCCCAAACCAGGTGTGGTGGCACACCCCTATAATCCCAGCACTTGGGAGGCTGAGGCAGGAGGATCATTGTGAGTTTGAGACCAACCTGGGCTACAAAGTGAGCTCAAGACCAGCCTGAACTGCATAGTGAGACTCTGTCTCAAAAAGACAAAACAAACAAACAAACAAAAAGAAAATATCGATTCCCTAGGAATGTTAAGAGGTCAGCCTCCCATACTACACTGATCATGGATCATTTATTTATTTATTTTTGCAGCACCAGGGATCAAACTTACAACCTCGCGCCTGCCAGACAGGCACTTAAGTCACTGAGCCAAACTCCCAGCCCTAGTTTTTTAAGGCGGGGTCGCACTATGTAGCTCAGGTCAGCCTTGTGCTCACATTGTAGCCCAAGCCAGCCTCGAACTCACAACGCTCCACCTACCTCAGCCTCTCAAGTGCTGGGATTAAAGGTGTGCGCCACCACGCCCGGCTATGGATGGATCATTTATTTAATGTGAACCAAAACTATAAAATTATTAGAAGAACACACAGGAGTACATCTGTGTGACCTTACGTTAGGCAATGGTTGTTTTTTTTGGTTTTTTTTTTTAGCATATGACAACAAACAATGAGTGACAAAAGAAAAATTAGGTCATTGGACTCCAAAATTTAATTTTTGTTTTTGAGACAGGGTCTTGCTACATATTCCAGGCTGGCCTTGAGCTAACTATGTAGCTAAGTCTGGCCTCAAATTCATAAAAATACTCTTGTTTCAGCCTCTTGAGTACTGGAATTACATGCATGTGCTACTGTGCCCAACTAATACTTAAAACTTTTATGCTTCAAAGAACTCCATCTGAAAAGGGAAGACAACTCATGGAATGGGCAAAAAAAAACTTGCAACTTTATACCTGATAAGGTCCTAGTCTCCAAAAGGCATAAGGAGCTCTTAAAATTCAACAATGAAAAGACAACCCAAGGGAGAAGCCCACGCCTTGTGCCACTGCCTCCCCAGGAGTCTAGGTTTGGAGAAACCCAGGTACCTGGCCCATTCCCCTATAATACGGATGGGCAGCCAATTCAGAAGTACCTGAAACCTCACAACCAACTTATCTGTAGGAACTCAGGAAAATGTCAAGATGAAGGGGCAAAATGCAATCTCAGACCTCCAGCTCACACAGAACAAGTCCAGGAGACATAGACATAGAAGAAACTGGGAGCCACATACCTGAAATTTCTGAAGTGATAGCAACTGAAGTCAAGAAACAACTTCATAAGACTGTAAAAGTAATCAGATCCAAAATAATATCTCAGATAAAAGAAGAAATGACAAACATAATGAAAGAATTGCTGAGCATATCTAAAGAACACATAGATTTTTAAGAAAAGGAGCATAGGATAATGATGGAAACCTTGAATGAACAATATAGGAAAGAATTAGAATGCATGAAACGATTCAAAGAGATATCCAGGAAATTAAAAACTCCATTGAAAGCTGGCAAAACCACTTGAACAAAACTGAAGATAGACTTTTAGACTTTGAGGACAAGATTACAGCTAGTGATTGTCAAAGGAAAAATCTCTTTAAAATAACAAGAAACCAGGTAATAACAATGCAAAGAAAAATAACCTAAGACAGATAGGTGTCAGTGAAAAAGTAGGAATCAACACAAATGACATAAAAAACTATTTACAGACGTAATAGCAGAAAACTTCCCATGCGTGGAAAAGGACCTGATACATAGATAAGTGAGGCATATAGAACTCTAGCTAGCCTTAACCAAAATAAATCTATACCTAGACATATAATAATCAAGATCCCAGAAATTCAACAGAAGAACAGAATATTAAAGGCTGATAGAGAAAAGAAACAGATCACCTATAAAGGAAAACCCATCAGAATCACGACAGATTTCTCAACACAAACCATCAAGGCAAGAAGAGCGTCGAGTGAAGTATTTCAAGTCCTGAAAGAAAACAACCTCCAATCCAGATTGATGTACCCTGTAAAACTATCTTTCAAAATTAATGGAGAAATATAATACTTCCATGACAAAGAACAACTGAAGAAATTCATGACCACCAAACCAACCATACAAAGATTTGAAAGGAAATTCATGGACTAAGGTCAGAGGAGAGAAGACAATACTCCCATGTGATGGGGACCCAGAAGAAAGCAGGGATAGCTTGCCCATCAACTGCAGAATGGATAAGAAAGATATGATATTTTTATACAATGGAGTGCTACTCAGCTATAAAGAAGGACAATCTTGAGGCTCTTGTAGATAAATGAATACAACTTGAGATCATGCTCATGGGTGAAATGGTCTGGACTCACATGGGTGAACATGGTGTTGTCACCCTAGTGTGAAAGACTGAAGAAGTTAGTGGGATTCAAAATGTGCAATAGATATTGTGAAAGTAAAAAGGGGAAAAAGAGGTAAAAAGGGAAGGAACAACTGGAATGGGGGAAAGCAGAAAAGAAAGAAGGGAAAAGATTATATACATATATGAATATGTAAGATAGATAATTATACTACTAATCTCTGTTAGCCCAACAAAAAGAAGAGTTTGTTCTTTTATTGTTTGATGATTTTTTTCATGCATATGTCTGGTAATCTGAACAACTACTTTGAAAACAATATGCACATATCAATCATTGTTAATTCCCTATTATCTGTTTTGAAATTCTGTATCATCTTTTTTTTTTTTTTTTTTTTTTTTTTTTTTTTTTTTTTTTTTTTTTTTTTTTTTTTTTTTTTTTTTTTTTTTTTTTTTTTTTTTTTTTTTTTTTTTTTTTTTTTTTTTGTCTTTTTGAGACAGGGTCTCACTATGCAGTTCAGGCTGGCCTTGAGCTCACTTTGTAGCTCAGGCTGGTCTCGAAATCACAATGATCCTCCTGACTCAGCCTCCCAAGTGCTGGGGTTGCAGGCATTCTCCACCACACCCGGCTCTCTTTTGTTGTTTTAAAATAAAAATTAAAAAAGAAAAACAACCTAATTGAAAAAGTGTTGAGCTAGGGGTGTAGCTCAGAGATACAGTACTTGTCTAGTGTGCACTAACCCCTGAATTCAATGCCCAACACTGAAAAAAAAAAA
>RJWM01035948.1:0-18530 GCA_004363535.1 Dasyprocta punctata | reverse complement strand
AAACCTGAGTCTCAGCACTGCTAATTATGTTTTTTGTTTGTTTTTCGTTTTTCCCCCCATATATAGACTAAGGCTGCTGACTGATAAGCTCTATACAGATCGAAGTATGCAGAAAATAAGCCCAATATATTTTCTGTAAGAAATTTATCAGTAAGCACCAAGACATACTAGTAGGTAGTGATTCTCACACACACACACTCACACTCACACACACAAACTCACTCAGCAGGGTGCGGTGGAAACACCTAGAATCCCAGCACTCTGGAGTCTGAGGCAGAAGGATCACTGGCAGCTGGAGGACAGTGCGGGCTAAAAATCGAGTAGGGAGAGCCTGCAGGGCCAGCCTGAACAGTACTGTATAGTGGAAACCCACTTCAAAAATGTTTAAAAAACAGGAAAAAAAATCTAACTCTCTGAAATTATCTGAAGCATATGCAACGATGTAGGTGCAAGAACACCCAAAGATGTTCACTAGATAAACTAGTTGAAATAAGTATTTTAATAATAAATGTACGCTCTCCATATAAAAATAATGTAGCCACTAAACAAAAAGAGCTACACATGATGACGGGGACAGATGCACAGCCATGCCTGAATGAGATTTTTTATTTAAAAAAAGCCACTATATTCAGTGATTATGTCTCCTGGGATGGCTTTCAACTTCTGCATTGTTATATTTCTGCAGCTTAAAGCTTTTGAAATTTTTCAATGGCCAACAAAGGAGAATAGAAGCATACTACCCAGAAAGCAACATGAAAAATATATTTAAGCCAGGCCAACATCAAGGCATTCTCCATCATGGCATCCAACTGTACTTAAAATGAGGAAACACCGATAAAGGCAAAAACCAGCAGTAAACACATACCTAACACACTAGGTCATATGTCTTGTATCCCTAAAACTGCAGTTTTGGTTTTTCACATCACAGGACAATGACCTGAAAATAATGCTGAGCTCTCAAATTACACAGCATAACAAAATATTAAGGGAAAACTACAAACTTATTATAAAACATAGCTCAAAAAAAAGGCTAAGGGTGTTGCACAGAGGTAGTACAGATTCTTGGCATGCAGAGACCCTCAGTTCAACTCTTGTGACCAAACCCAGAACACAGCTCAAGGAGCTGTAATTAATTGTGGCTTGGTATGATACCTTTCTCAAACAGTAGGTGATGACATAGGAAGCTCATAACCAAATAATTATATTTAATTATACAAGACATAAAATACTGAAGTGTATCAAAAAAAACTTCAAAAGGTAAAAAAGAGTGTTACAGTAAGTGAGGTACAGTCACACTGGACTATCATCCCACTACTCTGGAAGGATGATGGAGGAGGGTCTTGAGTTTGAGCCCCACCCGGGTAACTTCGTGAGGCCACAGTTTCCAAGAAAGGGGAGGGGGGTAGGAGGAGAGGTAGAGAGGCAGACAATGACAATGAATAATATCTGCATGTAAATACCAGTAAGGCTGGGAGTATACTCAATGTTACTGCACTTGTGTGGCCTGGGAGAGGCCCTGAATTCAATCCCCAGCACCAAAATCCAGAAACAAAACAAAAAACTATGGGGAAAAAAAATTAAGTAAGCATGATAGAAAACCATGAATAGTTACTGTTTAGTGAAACACATGATTCCAAATTACTAATTCAGGATCACAGGATTGCTGCATAAAAGTGACTAACTTCTTCTGAATTAGTAATGCTGCTCAAATCACAAAGCTCCTCTGCCTTTTCAGATCTTGTTTGACTACGGTCTGGTGATAGAGCCTGGGACTCACTTGTGCTACCTAGCATTAAGCTCTATACTGCCTGTCATCTATTTTAAATCTTGAAATACTTTTAATGTTTCAATGTCTTCTCATGCCTTAAAATACCCTTATAACCCTAAATGTATATTAGCTGAATGTATAGTAACATTTCTCATTCTAAAGCAGCGCCTCAGGCAACTCAGGTATTGACAAAGAACTCACAAGGAAAAACTTCATCCACAGATGCCGTTCCTTCTGGTCAGGTGCAGGGTGCATGCTGATCTGCATGCAGAAGGCAGCCTCTCAGTGCGCCTCACAGTCCTGAGCTGATGGTACACTGCAATTTGCAGCAGATTTACCTTAAAACTCAGAAGCTGGACCACAATGAATATTAATTTTGCATGTGATTAACTACATAGAGCTTGAGCCCAGAGAATGACTGGGTATGAAGGAGAATTCCACGTAGGCGCTGCAAGGTCTTTGCTGATCTGATAGCTTAAAAAAAAATCTTTAAATTACCTTGATAGGTATTTGAGAGCTTTTGCTGTAATAAAAGTTGTCTTTATAATTACAGGGGTAGGTGCAAAAGCGATTTACTACAAACAAAACCTTTACACTTCATGGTGAATTTCCTGCAAAAAAGGTTACCTTTACTGAAGGTGCTGCCATTCATTTTTCCATTGCTCTGGTCTGCATCCCCATCTTGCTCATCAAGTTGTTCAAGGGCTAGCTGGCGCCAACTCCGCAAGGATGATTTTCCCACCCAAAATCCATCATTGCTGTGGAAGAGAGGAATGGTAAAACATACAGCAATGTTTGCCAATGTTCTCCCTTCTATACCTGGAAAGATCTCAGCCAAAGCAAACTGCAAACACTCAAAATCACCTACTGTGCACACAATTTTTTTAACCCATTTCCTGGTTGTGGCCACTGTCACTTTCACTACTGGACTGCAGGTCTCTAACATTTTGAGTGCCTATTTATAGTCTTGTAGGGGAGGGCAGCTACTCATGTCCCCTCAACAGGTCAATTATCAAGGAAGGTTATCCTCTCTGACAGAGAAATAAACGCATAGAGTGGTGGGTGAGGAAGGTCCTTCTGGAAAAAAAGGACAGCCAGAAAGCCAGCCAGATCAGCAAAATCATCACTGGCAATCAATGGAGCCACATCTAATATTTTGAAAAGAGGATAAACATTCTCCTGTGTCTCGTACTGTCATTCACATTCATTCATAGTGCACCACCAATCAAATAGGCACCGCTTTTTTCACCTCATTACTACTCCACAATTACATACAGCATACCCCACAATCTCTTGGGATTGAACCCAAGGCCTTGTCACTGAGCTACAACGCCAGAACCCCTACATTTTAAATAATGAGACGGAGTCTTGCTAAGCCACTAAGTTGTCAAGAGCTGAATCTTGGGGTCTCAGTCTCCCAGAACCCGGGATTACGGCATGTGGCACCATACCTGGGTTACAGTCATACCTTAAAGTTGGCAAAACAATGCTTAGATAAACACGTGCACCAATGAACATGTTTAGGGCACTCAGAAGGCTCTCTGTGGAATCATCCAAGACAGCCAATTGTGTTTGTCTTTATTCGAAAGATTAAGGAAATTAAACCCAGATAAGGAAAATTCCACTAACTCCAGAGTTTGGAGGCACTCTATGGGAGGGAGTTCAACATATTCCACATGGATGTCTCCGATCACAACATTCCACTGAGTTCCATTTGGTAACACACCCAGCTCCACTAATGGGCACCTACAGGCTCGCCATGATGTTTTTCCAAAACACAACTTCATGCTAGAGCACAGGCTCACACTATTTTAAATCTGGTCATACACCAAATCCACATTTTGCTTCTTCCTAACAGACAAAAACTAGTAAAAAGACTGATTCAGCCTTTTTGTTCATAAGAAAAAAACTGTAAGATTGACTTTTTGGTACCAGGAATCAAAACTCATAACCTCACACTTACCAGGCAGGTACTGTGCCACTGTATCCCCAGCCCAATAGTAACTTTATTTATTTTTGGTACCAGGACCAAACTCACAACCTTGCACCTGCCAGGCAGGAATTTAGGCCACTTAGCTACATCCCCGGCCCAAAGCTAATTTTATAGATGTGGCTTTACCATACACTTCATCACCTTTTTAAAAAATCCCAATAATCTGTTATCAATAAGTAACAAGTTGCTTGGTAGCTAGTTCTCTAACAATTTCTAGTGCTATCATTAGCAATGTATGACGTGCAGCATACCCCTTTCCTGTTGCTTTCAGTAGATTATTAACCATTCTGTAATCTTCATTTAGTTGGTTCTTCAGACGTAATACACGGCAACGTTCTACTACACATTCCTTACACAGTGCTTTCACTACAGGAAAAAGAAAGTAAATATGCTTTGTTCACATAGACTTCCTGTTAGCCAAGGGATTTAGTACGCCAAAAAACAAATTCTCAAAAGTCACGAATTCTCAATATAGCAAAATGGTATACATTCAAAATTATTTTGGTGACCCACAAAGAGCAGTGTTGTCATCTGCACAAAAAACGAAATATTATGGTATACTACAGCCATGCCATAAAGTTCAATATACTACAAAGTGCAGATGAAACTTTTATAAAGTGGTAATCAAATAATTACGGTCCGACAGTCAAAAATATCTGCTAACCATAAACGCAGATTTTCACGTGGAGGTAATTTTCAAAGCACAAAACCTCTAAAGATATGATTATGTGAAACACCTTCACACTGGATGGTTTATTTACTGTGATTTTAGAACAGAAATTTAGAGAGTAAAACTGTATTTAAGAAGGACTGAAGTATGTAGTTAAGTGAGAATTGTAATAGGTAAGTTATGCAAGATCAGAAAACATTGTGGAAATGTGGCAGAAACAGGGAATTTCATTAGGTATCACTACAGACTGAAGAGTGATCTGTTGTTATTCATTAAAAACAAAAGTGCTTAAAGACAGGTAGTCAGTACCAAATAGAAAATGGAAACTTTTTGGTTACATATAGCTGCATGTATTCAAGACAGAAGCCAGAATCCAGCAGCTTCTACTTTTAACACAAGTATTGATCTACAAGTTATACACTATAAGATATCTCCATTAACCTGGAATAATCACAACTGGAATCAATAAGTGTCTGAATACTTTGAAGAGTGCATCAAGTTTCTCTTTAAAAAGTCCTATTATGTATACTGGAGGGAAGAGTATGTGTCAATAATCAATCTTCCCTGAACAGCATAATTTGCTTATATTCTACTCTACTTAGCAAATTCTTTTTTGCAAAGCATACCAACACTGGTCTAATCACCGGGATTTACATTAAATCTCCGTGAAGCCCACTTATGAAGACTTCATGATCTTTTTTTTATTCCCCATCCCACCCCCCTTTTTGGAGACAGTGTCTCACTATTTGGTTCAGGTTGGTCTTGAACGCACTATGTAGCCTGGACTGAACGCGGACCCATGGCAATCTTGCCTCACTCAGCCTTCCAAATGCTGGGATTACAGGTGTGTATCACCACACCCAGCTTGCACTGCTCTCTTTCATCGGAGAAGTAAACATTCTGAATTACCAGTTAGTCTTGGACCCCCTCCGTATCTACTGTAGAAAATGTCCGCTGCATATTCAGAAATTCTCTTCATGATTGAGATTTTATCTGGATGAAGTTTGTCATGGGAACACAGGCAAGCATGATTATCAATAGGCTTGGTAGGTGTCGATTCATCCAACCACTTTTGCAGCCATTCAAGAGAGACAAACTCATAGGGCTCTGAGGAAGAAAGCAATGAAAAGACACTGTATTTTTTACAGCTTTGGGACCAAGGGACACAGTCATTTTCCTCAGACAATGCAAACTCTATCCACAGTTTAGCAGAATCAGAAGCATCATTGTTCAAAGATGCCTGATGAGTGTCACAGAAAGCCAGAGTCCAGGACTGTGTGTGGTAGCAAGTCTGCAACAGTGCCCTCCGGGACCGGCTGGTATTATTAACCACACTCTACAAGACACGTCCACTGAGAGCAGTGTCTTGCTTGACAGCAGAGCAGAGCTTTCATCAGGACACCATGTCTGCTGAACACAAGTCACACACCACACTGGCCCAAGAGTCTCACAACCTCATCTCCTAGCATGTTTGTCATAAATCATTCATTAACACTTTTCACAAACATGTGATACACCTCTGAAAATTAAAGTGAAAAACTAAAATGAAATCAACATGTAAAATTAACCTTTTCAGCTGAAACCACATTATTTCTGCCCATTATAACCAGTGAACTTTTCTGTATTCAAGGTGATCATGAAGTCAAATTAATTTTTTTGTTGTTGTTGTTTTTGTTTTTTCCCAGACAGGCTCACTATGTTGTTCAGCCTGGCCTTATGCTCTCAGTGACCCTCCTGCTTCAGCCTCCCTTACAGGTGTGCCACCATGCCCAGCAATATGAAGTCGATTAAGTAATTATTTAATCTCCTCCCCAATTCCAAGCCATGATCTAGTCACCTCATTATTATTTGTCAAGAAAGTAACCTATTTTACACAGTTCCAAGATAAAACACACTAGAAATGAATTACTACCTATTTTGAAGCTGCAAAAGTTAATACAAAACTAAACAATGCAAAACAGGTTTTAATTTGGGAAGAGGGAATCCCAGAGTTCTCTAAAAGCCAAAATTAAAGGTAAAGGGACAGCTTTGATTACTTACAAAGATCTCCAGTGAGTCCCAGCATAAAACATAGAAGAAAACATACAGAGGT
The DNA here is from genome assembly GCA_004363535.1 of Dasyprocta punctata. Lineage (NCBI taxonomy): Eukaryota > Metazoa > Chordata > Mammalia > Rodentia > Dasyproctidae > Dasyprocta > Dasyprocta punctata. The sequence continues at coordinate 12,007 of RJWM01035948.1, read as the reverse complement.
TGAATTTATGGATTTGTATTATGCACTACTTCTGATGAGTTCTGAGACAGACACTTCAGTGCAAAGACCATCTGGACCCATTTTACACTGAGTTACATGTCTAGATCCCATTTTCATTATAATGAAAGTCATTTCAATGTTTATAAAACAAAATTTGGAACTCTCATCCCATGTCTGTGCTACAAAGGACATCCAAGAGCCCTCAACTGGGAAGCTCTATGGAGCTGCCAGAAGAGACCAAAGTCTAATCCAAGTTCTGCCACCAAGAACTGAACTTGAGCAAGTCACTTAAACTCTAAGCTTCAGGTCTTTTTATCTGTAAAATGAAGGTAATAATACCTGCCTTCTACCTACCTCACAGGGATGTTGTTGAGTATAAAAGATAAGATATGTGAAGCATTTTGAGCTTTTTGGAAGAAAAGAGATACAGAAAAGTTAATTATACATTAACACATATATAAAGAGGAAACCCTAAGAAGCAGTATGGAAAACAAGGTTGTGGCATCTTACAGTATTTCATGGTATGGTTAATTACATTCAAAACACTTCGTGGTATTATTTGCCACCTTTCAAGTTTAATAGTCAGGGCAAGTACACTGTATATCTGAAAAACTATGATAAATGATCCCTATCTGAGAACAAATAAAAGTCTTAGCAAATGTTTTCTTTTCCCAAGTACAGTGACATGAATAAAAACTTGGAATCATCTGCACACTCCCAAAGGTCAGAAAATAGGATTAGAAAACGGCAACATTCAAGAATAATTCACTAGGTGTTTATGTTTCTCCAGTGGCTTTGGAAGGATAAGAGGTCAATGCTTGCTGGTGCAAACTCAAAAAATAAACCCTATCAATCCCACTCTCACAAGGAAAGCAATGTGGGAAAGAGAAAACAAATACGGTTAAGGCATTCCTCGCCAGTGAGAGCTACAGAAATTCAAGCCCAAGGGCGACTGCAAGCTTGACCCATGGAGCAACAAAGTGACTCCTAGGTACATAAATACAATGCTTTCCAGTCCCATTAGAGTGCTACGGAAAACTTCAAGTGAAACTTCTTGTTTTGATTTTCAAATAGGTAAAGGAAAAACAAAACAAAACAAAAAACTTGGAATCTATGTAAAATGCAAGGGTTAGATAAATCATATTATGATTTTATAGTCAGGGGAAAGACGAGACCAGAGACTGGGTCAATCATTCTATCTAATGCCATACTCAGTAACGCAACCACTGTCCAGGACTGTATTTTATTGCCAGTATTTATTTGGTGGGAGACCCAGGGAAGGCAGGGTGGCTTGGGGCTGAGCACAAGGCTCTACTTGTAACAAAATTCTTACACTACTGATATACAAATTCAGGTACTAAATCAGGACAATCATGGTATCAAAAAAACATGAAACGCTATTGAGAGACAAGTGAAGCACGTCTCAATTTAAAGTGTTAAGGGTCAAAAGGATTTGTGGTCCTGTGTTACTAAGATTTTGACGAAAAACGGCTCTTCTTTATATAGGTTCATGGGCCAGTGATACACAGGTTCACAAAAATAAGACATAGAAAATGCATTATCAAAAAACTGGTTCCCCGAAACTATGGTCACTGACTTTGAGATTCTACAATTGAACAACACAGGTTTTTGCCAAAATGTATGTTTACAGCACATTGTAAAATACAAAGTTTGGGCCAGGGATATACCTTAGTGGCACAGTGCCTGCTTGGCAAGCATGAGGCCATGGGTTCCATCGCCGGTACCCGAAAAGAAAAAAGAAAAAAAAAGAAAGGAAAAAAAAAAGAAAAAGAAAAGAAAGATATAAAGTTCATGGTTGATTAAAGTGCAAATATCAGAAATATTCTATAAACTGAAGCACAGGTTCTTCACACAGTAAATGAAAAAAACAGAAGCATAGTCCTAATATACCACATAATGGCGTCATTGGACCATGCTACGCCCAACAGCACTTTTTTTTGTTGTTTATTGTGCACCAGGATCCAGTGCAGGGCCTGGTGCAAGGTAGGCAGGTGCTCGACACCACCAGCCCTGTGAGCAGTATTTTTCGCTCTGACCTATGCAATCCCTTTTCTCTTGTGCAGAATAAGAAACTGGATAAAGTTCAGAAAGTAGAGCTGGGTTTAGTGGCACGTGCCTGTAATCTTAGCACTCTGGGAGGCTAAGGCAGGAGGATCAAAAATTCAAGCCCTGTGCAACCTAGCGAGACTATCTTGGAAATATTTCAAAACCGCTGTAAGATGTAACTCAGTGGGATGGGCCTGGGCTCAACGCACAGTAACAATAGTAATAAAATATCAAAAGTTCAGAAACCAGATTCCTAGGCCCCAGTTCTTCTGAACAAAGGTATATGAATGTAGATGTGACTCATGGATAAACTCCAAATCATTTCCTATTAAATTAAGGTCAGTCTAATATTTTAGGAAAATTTTGACCCTTGAATACAGTTAGAGTAACACTTACAAAGGGTCAGAATCCAATTAAGACTACATCTGAGAAGAATTCCTTCCTTCCTTCACTCAACTACAGCATTTGCAGAGCTGAGGATTAAATCCAGAGCCTGAAGCCTGGTAATCATGCAGTCTACCAGTTAGCTAAACCCTCGGTCTTTTAAAAAGAATTTCTAACATCTATGCTTACATATTTAGCAATTTAGAGTCATCTTTGGTTTAGTTTTACCTGTAATAAAAAATTAAGATATCAGACAAAAACCACAAGTACAATGATGCTTGAGTATTTATTATCTAACTTAGTTCTAAATTGCCTCTTTTGCAAATAGGACTTAAATATGGGAAACTCATGCCTATGAAATGACAAACAACGTCTTGTAACCACAGATAAATCAGTCTTAAAAATACCGCTTGGTTTGTTTTTGTTTCTCTGCACACGAGATAAACCTAAATAACGACAGCAGAAGAATGTGGGATAATTCTAAAAACTGGGAATGAGCTATAGAGTTTTTCTACTTTTACTGAAACACAAGATACTACATTCTCAAATTAACCTGAATGAAGCAAAATTATACTCCTATACAAGTGTGTCTGTTAGTACTATGCAAACAAATAGACCAGGCAAATTGCTACCATTGTCATCCAATCAGATTTGTCCTTAGAAACAAGTCAGTATCTGACAAAGTAGAAAATCTACAAGAGCCATATATGCAGAGTGCTAACCTAAGCTAAGTCTTATAATTTATTAACAGTATCCCATTTTTAAAAGTACATAATCATAAATATTATGTGGAATATTACACACCAAGTTATTGCTGTTTGACACAGTGATTTGATCATTTATATACACTGCCTTTAGTGGACTGTAAGGAAGGGCAGGAAAAGTTTGTCCATACATATTTTTTGTGAACACAACAAACAAGGCAGTTAATGGCAACAGTGCTGTCCCAGAATATCTTACAGACCAGCTCCAGCAGGTAACCTTTGGTACAGCTCCTTAACCTCTTCATGCTTTGCTTTTCCTTTGTCCACACTTTGTTTACGCATCTCGGCCATTTCAACACACCACTCCTCAAATTTGGAATTGTCTCGATTGACGAGCTCTTGAAGAAAGGCTATTCACAAGAAAATAAAATGGAAAACATTTTGTCTCTAGCTCAATCTTAAGGCACACGGGCAAAAAATTTGGTGGCACCTTCTCATGATGGTATTTGCAAAAAAAAGCCGTGAAGTAATCCTAGGCTGTTCCACACCTAGTCCTCCATGGCATCAGCCACTCAGACCAGCAAAGGCTGAGAAGTACCATTTCCAAACAGCTTGGAACACAGGCAAACTAGGTAACCTGACGAGTACCTCCTTCGGGTCAGTGCAACTCTTCATCATATAAATTCAACAAAATGACATCAAATCCATTGATCAGCTTTGTGAGTTTTAAAAATTGTTTGAACTTCTTTGGGGAAGACATAGAAAAGTTCCAGAAACAGAAATAAAGGCACCTTTATTTCTAAAGCTCATTATTTTAAAGAAATTCTGTGATTACTATTCACTTTCATTCATGTTTCTTATGTGGAATCAACCTGTCATAATAAAAGCAATCTGCTGTTTGTCATTAACCTTTGAGTATGCCATGCTAACATGTGTCTGATGTCCTCAAAAAAACACTACCTGGAACTTCTACAGTCGTGTTGGGCTTCTCTTGACTTTGCAGTCTATACACCAACATGTATGCATTTCGCGAGCAGTGAGTTCCTTTACCACACTTAGGTCTGCGCGTCTGTGACTTGGAGGGTTCTGCTGAGGGAGAGAAATCAAAACACAGTTTAACTACAATGCTCCCAATGTCTTTATTTTGGGGCAAGATGGAGTATAAAAACAGTACCTACAATATATGCCCAAGTACTTTAACATGGACCAGTTACTACTGTATTACTGGCCACCCTTGTCTGCTGGACCCCCTTTTTTAGTGCTGGGAATCAAACTGAGGACCTTGTGCTCACCAGGCAGTCACTGTGCCGAGCTACAACCCCAGCCCCATTTTTAAACCATGGAAAGTACTGTACCTGTTGAGTTCACTTGTAATGTTAACCCTGGATTTAAAAAATGATTTCAGACTAACATAATAATTAAGAACGTGAGACTATAACCTTGGAAATGTTTTTATTCTTAATGTGAGTAGCCCAGTAAACAACCCTTCTTTTACTAGTGGTTTTAAATAGAGTACACAATGTAGATGTGTACATTGTTTATTTTCTTGAGATAGGGTCTCATGACATGACAGACATATACCACCACACCCCACCTTCTTTTGGAGACTGAGCCTCACTACGTAGTTTGGGCTGGCCTTGAACTTGTAGCAACCCTCCTGTCTCAACCTCTGGAGGGTTGTGATGATAGGCATGTTAACTTGCTGAGCTTGTGACACACTATTTAGTTTCATTTCAAAACTCTTAAAAGAAGCTGGGCGTGGTGGCGCACGCCTTTAATCCCAGTACTTAGGAGGCTGAGGTAGGAGGAGCGTTGTGAGTTTGAGGCTGGCTTCGGATACAACGCAAAGACAAGGCCAACCTGAGCTACATAGTGCGACCCCGCCTCAAAAAATCAGGGCTGGGAGTTTGGCTCAGTGGCTTAAGCACCTGCCTGGCAGGCGCCAGGTTGTGAGTTCAATCACCAGTGCAACAAAAACAAACAAACAAACAAAAAACTCTTAAAAGGGTAATGTTCGCCTTTAATTTCAGCACTCAGGAGGCTGAGGTAGGAGGAGCGTTGTAAGTTCGAGGCCAGCTTGGGCTACAAGGCGAGCGTAAGGCCGGCCCGAGCTACATAGTGCGACCCTGCCCCAAAAAGACTAGGGCTGGGAGTTTGGCTAGTAGCTTAAGCGACTGTCTGGCAGGCGTGAGGTTGTGAGTTCGATCCCTGGTGCCGCAAAAAACAAAAAACAAAACAAAAAAAAAGAATGCCACAGTGCCAAGCATGGTGACACACACCTTAATCCCAGCTCTCAGGAGGCTGAATGAGGCAGGAGGATCGCTGAGGCCAGCCTGGGCTACACCAGTTCAAGGTCAGCCTGTATTACATGGTGATCCCGTGTCAAAGAAAAAAGAAAAAATGCCACATTTAAACATGAACAAGATCAATGGGAGTTTATAAATGTGAGGTTTTTTCTTTGTTTTTGTTTTTGTTTTTTGGTTGGTACTGGGGATCGAACCCATGATCTGAGTTTGCCAGGCAGGCGCTGGTGCTGCTGAGCTAAATCCCGAGCCCTTATAAATGTGAGTTTAAGAGTAAAAGTACTTCTCAAAACTACAAGAATGCACATCATGACCCGAGTGCCTGAAGGACGAATACATGCCTTGAGTGACACCTGCTGTGCCAAGACTGCAATCCATCAAGAAGCCAAGGCAGAGCCGGGTGTGGTGGCACACATCTGTAATCCCAGCACTGTGGAGGCTGAGGGAGAAGGATGGCCAAGATTTCAAGGCCAGCCTGAACTACAGTCAAGATTCTGTCTCAAAAAATAAAATAAAGAGCTTTGGCTGGACACATGTACCTACTGCTGTCCTATGGAGACTTTATACTCTGAAGTTCATCTAAAGTGACAGGCATGGGAACAATGGTGAAACGCTCAGCTGAGAAGTGCCCACCCTTTGGGAACTCCACAGGACCAGGATCCAGGAAGTTAAGGACAGGCCTCAGTAGTACACAAGAGTAGGGCAGTGCTTCCCACTGTCTTGTGGCAACACTCCCCTGGGGAGCTGTTCCCGCGTACCAAATTTCCTGACCCAGGGAAAAAGACTACAAATCCTACTATCACTGCGAGTGGGACACACCTATAATCCCAACAGAGGCAGGCTTAGGCAGGAGAATGGTGGGAGACTGAGGAAGAAAGAATGCCAAGAGTTCAAGGCCAGCTTGTACTAAAAACTGAAATCAAGGCCAGTCTAAACTACATAGTAAGATTCTGCATAAAAAGAAACTAAAAAAAAAAATCCTGTTAGCTAAAATCTACTCTTCATTATTGTTTGCTTCTTGCCAGTGTTTCCTGCTTCCCTATGGAAGATAAACCTGGTAACTGGAAACTCATCATTTATCTTCAAGTTTTCCTGAAAGAATGACATCATGGAACAGAAACAAAAAATTTTAATGCAAAAACTATTAAAAGATAATAAATGATTTTATGTGTTTAAGGAATGCACATATCTTTTACTGCCCGGAGCAAACCTGGGGTACAGTAATGTATCATAAGTGTTTCTGGTTTAAAAAATTTGTATTTTAAAAGGGCACTCACAACTTAAAGGTTTTACCTAGATCTTCCTCAATCCCTAGTTGTAATTTCTTCCCCTCCATCTTTTCTATGTCTTCGTCGTTAAACTTGTACCACTCGCCAGACTGTGGATCTTTCACATGGGCGATGTAGTGGCCGGAGTAAGCGCTCACGCCTCTGTGTATGAGGACCGCGCTGAGCTCGTACACATAGGAGCCACCTGGAGGACGACAGGAAATGGAAAAGAAATGTTAGGTAACCAACAGTGCTTCTTATATCCGATGATAAACATTCCAAACACAACCTTTTTTCTTTTTTTTGGTGGTGCTGGGGATTGAATCCAGCGCTTTCTGCATGCAAGCTAAGAGTTCTGCTTCTGAGTTACATCCCTATCCTTTTCAATTCTTTTCCAAACATAATCCTTTACACACCTGAAAAAATTCAAACCATGTCACCTAAGACAGAAAACTTTCATTTTCACAAAATATTAGAGATACATTCTCTTAAGCAGGTTATCATTGAATCTCCACCTCCTCTACAATTATACTAGTGGCAACAACATTATTCTGGGACTCAATTGGTGCTAACCTGACTCTAACTCACCCTGAGAAAATTAGTTGAGGCATATGCTCACCAAAAACCAACCATTCATGTTCTGTTTCAGAACTAATTAAACTGCCACGTATGATTTCACATGCCTATCATCCCAGAATGAGAGGCTGAGGCAGGCAGAATGTATTAAGACTGTGAAAAAAACACTTTTCTTCTAAGATAGGATCTTGCTATGCAGTTCAGACCAGCCTTAAACTCCCTATGTAGCCCAGACTGAGTTTTAAAATACAATCCTCCTGATTTAGCCTCCCAAAATTCTCAGATTACAAATATGGGGGAGGGGGGAGTGGGAGTGGGCAGGGGGAGGAGAGGAAGAGGAAGGACCAGTGATATAGCTCAGCTGCACAAGCAGACTGCCTGGCAAGCATAAGGTTCTGAGTTCAATTCCTAGTACGCAAAAAAACAAAAGCAGGCTAAAACTCAGTGAGGATCAACAGATAACAAAATTTAGATTAAAGCTACAAGTATGGATTCAAGACAGTAAAACATCTTTTCATCCTGTTTACTGATTATTTCTGTACTTTTCATTATAGATACTCAAGATCTAATCTTCGTTATGCTTACTCATACAAAATTGAAGCATCTTGTTTCACATTAAGTCCTTTTTCCTAGAGATTAGCAAACAGAAATAGCAGTATACTGCTATTCTACTTTCATCACAAGTAGAACACAGATTATAGCCTTGAATAGTGCAATTTCATTACTGATAAAAATATTACCTTTATGTTCCACGTAAGGTTCCATATCCAAAATTTCTGAGAAGCCTATATAGGTATTCAGTTTTTTCTTATGTCCAGTTTGCCTAATCAAGAGGAAAGTTCATTACATATTTAAAGCAATGAGAAGAGCCAGGTGTGGTGGCACATGCCTGTAATCCCAGCACTTGGGAGGCTGGGGCCTGAGAATCGTTGCAAGTTCAAGACCAGTCTGGGCTACAGAGTGAGTTCAAGGTCAGCCTGAACTGCATAGTGAGACCTTGTCTCAAAGACAAAAAACAAACACAACAACAAAACAATGAGAAAATGTGTAGTCTTCAGATTTATTTTTGTTTTTAATTTTTAAAATTTCACTCTGCAAGTTAGGCTCGCCTTAAACTGGCAGTGAACCTCCTGCCTCAGCAGCCACAGTACTGGAATTTCAATGTTTTTAATAAAACTTAATAGTAGCTAGATTTCACTGAGTAATGTTACAAAAAATCTGTATGCTTAGTTACATACTGTAACAATAACATAGCTGTAAACAATACAATTTTGTGATTGCTAATAGTATTCAACATTTAAAGGTGTGGAAAAGATATACCAATTCTATTTCCAGAATGATACAACACACGCAAATACAAAAACTGCCTTGACTCTAATTATACAATTAAAGATATACTCCCACGAAGCAAATATTGAAATGAGTACGAGTGTATTCTACATCAAATATACAATACTATAGAATGTCAAGATAATTCAGTTCCTGGCAAGTATTCATAATTTCTTAGGCAGATTCTCTAATTTTCTAGTTCTCAGTTATATAGACTTGGCTTAGTAATTATGATATAATCAAGAATACTGACATTTCAAAATCAGACTCCCTCTATAATTTTCTCACATCTAGTTTCAAATTCTAATCAGTCGATCTCACCTGTCTATGGCAAACCTTTACATTTTAGTTCACAGTGAACGACAAGCCCCACTACTTGCACAAACTTACCTGTCAAAGACAAAACGCATCAGCTGCAAGTTCAAGGTGCAAGGAAGGCTTAGAAGCCGAATCTTCCTTGTAGCGTTCTGTTTGCTTTGACAATTTTCACAAAAGTATCGATTGTCTCCTTCTAATTTTTCTTCCTGATCAGGAATAAGACATATTAGTTTTGGAAAGCAAAGGGTGGAAGATTCACAACCAGCAATAAAATCTCTGATACAAAGCATAATTTAATTTAAAAGGTAGCTCCCCCACCATCCAGAACTGATTAAATTCTTTCATGAATTAACACAAGATTGCAGGTACTTCTGAGCTGTTACAATCAATTTGCATACAGCACTACTTAAAATCAAGGTGCACATTTCCAAAATCTGGTATGCAAAATGCTACATAGGTTTTAAAATGAATCTCACACATACTTTTATATAAAATTACTCTTAGAAGAAAAGATGGGTAGAAACTACATGGAGATGTGTATATTGGGTCAAAATTAATGAATCACATTCAATGAGCTAAGAGTAGAGAAATCCTATGCAATAGTTGACAATTTCTTTAAAATCTGTCCCTTCTAGAGCAGCTTCTGCTCAAAGGCATTTGCAGTACTTGAATCTTCATCACTTTCCTCGCTGGCACTTCCTGGATAACACTCCTCTCCTTTCTTCCCAACTCACTGGTCATTGTTCCTATCACCTGGCTGCTGCCCTGCTCCATTCCCTTTTGAATGTTAAAACCCTCACACTTCATCCCCTTAAACATCAACTCTCAAAGGAAACTGGTTCAATCAAAGCCAAAGTCTTCCCTTTTGTAGTGCTGGCAACTGCTCTACCACTGACCTACCCCCAGTCTGAATTTTGTAATTTCTCCCCAACCCTGCAAATCCATTCTTTTACCTTGTTATGCCACAAAATTCAGTAATCCTTGACTCCTCCCTTTCCCCTTACTCAGCATACACATTTTATTACCTTTACTTTGGAAATATGTATCTAAAAGCCAAACACCTTGTTATGTAGCCCTTTGGCTAATAAGCCTTAGTCAGGCTACCATGTACCTTTGGCCTGCCCTTAGTCCTTCTGTTTCAAACAATTTCTAAGGCAGAACACACAACTGTTCTGTTAAAGCAAATGTATCGCGGTTATGCTTATAGCTCTTCTAGTTCTCAATCTGACTTAGACTGAAAGTCAACTTCAGACAACCCTGTCTGACATTGTCTGATATGGCCTCCTCAGCTACCTGGACTACTCATTTTTTAGCATTCTAACGTTACTTACTCATTTCAGGTATATTGGGCCCTTGCTGTTTTCTAACCACAGGCACACCCACAGGCTCTGTATCTGGTATTTCACCACTCAGATCACTGCTCTTCCTGAGTGTTGCGTGGCTCAGTCTTGTGCACTAAATCTTTTTTTCTTTTTTTTTTTTTTTTTTTGGCGGCACCAGGGATTGAACTCACAACCTCGCACCTACCAGATAGGCACTTAAGCCACTGAGCCAAACTCCCAGCCCTAGTTTTTTTGAGGCAGGGTTGCACTATGTAGCTCAGGCCGGTCCTGTGCTCGCGTTGTAGCCCAAGCCGGCCTCGAACTCACAACGATCCACCTACCTCAGCCTCTCGAGCGCTAGGATTAAAGGCGTGTGCCACCACGCCTGGCTTAAATCATTTCATTTTTAATTGCAGCATCTTCCCTCCATCTCATCATCCTCCCCAGCCTGTACCCTGCTTTATTCCTCTCATAGCACTTACTGTGCCTGACACAATATTTATCTCATACATACTTATTCTGCTGACCTTCCCTTTACGTACAAGATTGCACTGTGAGCTCCACAGAGGCTTACTTTATCATTTTGTCATCCTCAACAGCTCCAAGAGTACTTGGTATAAAGTAAGCACTAAAAGTGTCTACATGAATAAATTCAATAGATGATTGCTTTAAGCACAGTAATAGGTATGTTAGGAGTAGGACAAGCACAAAAGTATTTTGACAGGAAACTTCATTAAACTTTTATGCTATGTGTCTGTTCATACTTGATAGCAAGTATTTCCTTTTAGCAAACAAAAGGGAGCTACTTCTATACTCTATATAAATCTAAATATGCAGAAACTAGAAGTGAAAGGTTTAAGACGAACATATAGATGGAAAAGTTTTGCATTTAATGCATTATAGTCCTCATGACATGAAAATGAATTAGTTTTATACTAACAGAACTTAGATTCCCTTAAGCACTGTACTACTCCTAATCAAACACACACGTTACAAATAAACTTGCAATTGCCAAAAATTCAGATCCAACCTGGCTCAGTACTTTAGTTTCTTTTAAATCACTATAGCTACAGTTCTTACATCACAACGCTAATAATGGATTTGTACATTACATAAAAATACTACTCAGAGTAGCATTTAATTATTAATGAACAAAATCAATATATTTGGAAAGATGCAAATACCTTTAAAAATTCTGAGATACAATCTGTTAACTGCTTGTGGCCTTGGATATTTAATTCCAGTTCATAGAACTTTGATAACAGCTTAGATTCTCTGCCACACTGATTGCAACTTCAATAAAAGAAAGTGATAAAGTTAAGGTCAGAATGAAAAAAAAATCACATTCTTTTGTATTACATCCTACAAAGACAGGGAAAAAAAGCATTTAAAGTCTTAGTTGGCACAGAGCTGTAATTCCAGCACTCAGAAGGCTGAGACAGGAGCATGGCCACAAACTCAAGGCCAGCCTAGACTACATAGTGAGAACCTGTGTTAAACTAACACCTTAGCTTTTTGTTTTTTGGTGGCACCAGGGATCGAACTCACAACCTCGCGCCTGCTAGACAGGCGCTTAAGCCACTAAGCCAAACTCCCGACCCTAGTTTTCTGAGACAGGGTCGCACTATGTAGTTCAGGCCGGCCTTGCGCTCACATTACAGCCCAAGTCAGCCTCCAACTCACAATACTCCACCTACCTCAGCCTCCCGAGTGCTGGGATTAAAAGGTGTGAACCA
>RJWM01035947.1:0-18520 GCA_004363535.1 Dasyprocta punctata | reverse complement strand
TCCATCAGTGTATATGTAGATTTTTCTTAGTGTCTAGCCATAATTTCTCTTGTTAAGTTCCAAGAACCATACCTTCCTGTTCCTTTCTTTTTTCCTTATTTCCTTGGATTGTGTTCATATTCATTGAAATTTTTAAAAGGTAGACTCTTTAACATTCAACTAAATAATTTCTGTATTTGCTTAATTTCAACCACTGAAGGACAGCCTCCTCTAGCTCCTACACCTATTTCTCATTCTTATTTCTCAGTTAATAACCCACCTATCCTCTTTATTTAACCTGCCCTCTTAAAAGGTCAGATACAGTTCAAAGTTTTGCATGTTTTTGTTTTGCTTTTCACTTTTATTGAACTATGGATTGACACTGAAATTTACCTTTAATATGTATAACATGATATTTCAATATACCCATATATTCTGAAATGATTGCCGTGATCAAACTAATTTATCAGGTACCTGTAACACTTTGTGTGTGTGTGAGTGTGTGTGTGTGTGTGTGTGTGTGTGCGCCAAGAACAACTAAAGTCGTATTGAATGGTAAATATATGATTTAGTACATTATTAGTCTAGTCTCTGCACTGTGCCTCACATCTCTAGAATATATTCATTTTATAATTAAAGGTTTATACCCTTTAACTATCATCTACCCACTTCCCCTGCCCCTTGGTTCTTGCCCCTGGCAATTACCATTCTAATGTTTTTTTTTTTTCCATGGATGGAGTTTTTGTTAGATTCTAATTAAAACCATGCAGCATTTGTCTGTACCAGGATGGTTTTCACTTAGTGTAATGTTCTCTGGATTCAGCCATGTTGTTGCAAATGCTGAGACTTGTTTCTTTTCAAAGACAGAATAATATTTGTGTTTCTCTCTCTCTCTCTCTCTCTCTCTCTCTCTCTCTCTCTCTCTCTCTCTCTCTCTCTCTCTCTCTCCCCTTCTCTCTGTTTTAGAGAGTACTTGGGGTTTCCTATATCTTTGCAATATAATGAATCATGTCTTTTGTAGATAGAGACAATTGAACTTCTTTGTTATTTGGATGCTTTTGCTTTCTTTTACTTACCTAACTGCTGTGACTAGAACCTCCAGTCTTATACAAAATTAGCAATATAAGTGGCAAGAATGGAAATTCTAGTTCTTATCCCTGACCTTAGAGAAAAACTTCTAGCAATTCATTTTTAGATAGCTGTGGGTTTCTCATATATCTCCTTTATTATGTTGAGGTGCATTTTTTGTACACATAATTTAAAAATTTTTTTAATCTTGAACAGATGTTACTTTTTATTTGTTTGTTTGTTACTATGGTACTTAGCATTAAAACCAAGGCCTTTACATTGAGTCAAATTCTCACTCCCTTTTGATTTTGAAACAGGTGTCAGTTAGTTACTAATTTGCTCAGACTGTGCAAGATTTCTGAATCCACCTGACTTAGCCTTCCAGAGTGCTCATACCACAGGCATCTACCACCAGATCTCACTAGAATGTCAAAATTTATCAAATGCTTTTTTTTTTCATATCTATTGAAAATGATCAGTTTTTTCCTTTTAATTCTGTTAATATCCTTAGTCACACTTTTGCTGTGGAAATACAATACCTGATACTACTTACAGGAGGAAAAGATGATTTTTGGCCCATGGTCTGTAGGGGTTTCAGTTCATGTCCACTGACTCCAAGGTAGGATGGGATGACAAGGAGGAGAGAGATTCTGAATGAGAACATCAGACTAGGATAGCGGGCTTACTTGACTCTTCTAGCTTTAGTGGTCCCAAGTCACTCAAGATAGAGAGACAATTTTAAAATTGTACAAAATTCAGGGCCTACTGAGGTAGAAGACAGAGAGTAGACACTTGTTTTGTTCTCTGGTTTAAGAAAGGTGCTACATCTCTTCAACTCCTCTCCTCCACTGAAGGGACACACAATGCTACTGCACTGACCCTGGATTCCAACCTCCCTCTGAGGGTTTCTCCAAAGTTATACAAAGCAGATTACAAATTTTCGCTGAAACTAATGTTTTGTTTGTTTGTTTTTTGCACCACTGTAGGTATTAGGGGATGCAGGGATAAAAACATTTCTGAACATTTTCATTTATTTATTTATTTATTGGTACTGGGGATCGAACTCACAACCTCACACCTGCCAGGCAGGCGTTTATGCCACTGAACTAAATCCCCGGCCCCAGTATCTTGTTCTTTCAGGCCTCTGCTGTCTAATAATTAATTGGCTGGACTAACCCAGTATAAAATGTTAATCCTGATAATATCTTAATTCCAGATAATGCACACTTATTTAACAAGATCTCTTTTGATGCCTTAACACGAAGTTGTAGCTCCTCTGATTATGCTTGTTGAAACATGCAGATTCACAATTAACTGGCTTCAGATTGTTGCTGATCTCTAGCTACTTATCAAGGATTATAATTTAAGTTTACCCTGGTGAATACATTTTAAAACCTCAACTAAAAAAATGCTATTCATTCAAGATTTAGTGTGGGTGACAGAGAGTCCATCTAGTGTTCTAGCTACCACAATTTCTAGCCCTGAGTTATATCAGACAATATTTGGACTGAATCACGATTCTGTCCTGCCTTTTTCCACCTCCCATATCCTCTGCCTAATTTATTGAGCCATGTTTTGATATCACACCAAAGTTGAATTTTATGAAAAAGGAACCTAATTACATTTGACATTTTTTTCTTCTGAAAGGATGTGCTTTAGCAACTTACGTACTTGTAAGATAATTTAGAATAGGAAAAAATATCAGTCACAGTAGAAAAGAGCTCTGTTTTTCTGAATAAAAGTTCACTTTTATAAACAGATTATACAAACAGTATAGACATTTGTCCACTGCTGCTAAACTTGCAGTCTAGTTTAAAGTTTGACTTGAGAGAGGTTTACAAGTATCACGGTATGCCTTAGACTTCATATTCAGTTTCCATCCTTAATTTCCTATCTCATTTTGCAAAGCCTAAATTTATTTGATCTTCATAGATTGCTTACATTTTTGTAAGTCATCTTATGTCTCTTTTGGAACAATGATGGTTAGAAATAATTAAGAAAGCAGGAAAAGAGAGATTTAATGAGACTGCATTGTTGTGGAAAGAGTGTAGGGCTTGGAAATAGATAAGATTTGGATCAACTATTAGAGTTGCTCGCTATGAATTCTGTGACCTTCTGTAAGATATTAGCCTGATGTGATATTTTCTACAAGTGTCATAACTGCTCTTTTGTTCCATTTTCTTTGTTCTTTAAGCCACCTTCCTGTTAGCTTTTTTATGTATGAAATGCTTTCCAACGTCTCCTCTCCATTTGCAAAGTTGGATAAAATAGTCTTGGATAATTTTCATATCCAAGGGTCTTGGATAATTTTCTTGTCTTTGAGATTAATATTAACTTGAGAAAAGGTCAAGTGATGCACACAGGAGCTATGTTTTCTAAGAAAACTATGAATGCACTTCAAAATCCTGCATTTATAATATGGTAAATTATAAATCTCTAAACCCTATTTCACAGAGGAATTCCAAGCCTGTTCTGTTACTTAAAATTTATACTACTCATTTCACTGACTTCAATCAGAAACAGAAGACAAAACACTTAATTTTTTTGTCTGCCATCAATATTTCCCCCCATTAATACAAATAGGAGCACTTCTCAGCAATATGCTATGTATCAAAGAGATCGTGTCTATCTGTGCAAACAAACAAAAAATGATATATCAGAGCTTAACAAGTCTCTTCTAATGAATGAATTTACAGTTTCAAAGAATAGTAAACCTGTCAGAGGGAATTAAATAATACGCTGCACTTGGAATAACTTCTGTATCTGGCATTTGTGTTAGATTGTTAGTAACAGTTTCAAAAATAGAGCACGTGGACCTTAATAATAAACCTGTCACTGATGCTATTGTTAAGGCTGACTGTGCTGGGGAGTAAAGTGGCAGCTAGCAAAGTGTATCATGCAAACATAAATGTGATATTTTTGTTCAATTGTAAGTTTCTCTGGAAAATGGTTTTGTGATTGGTCTTTTAACAGCACTTTATTTATAACTAGGATTATAATCCTATTTTCAACTTTCAGAAGTTTCACCTCAGAAACTGGGTGAGCACCCAGCTTTAGCTTTTGTGATTCTGCAAATGTCACTGCTGTCATTTGTCATATATGCTTGAAATCTGCCTCTTCAATAAGTGACATCTCCCACTCTTTTTGGGTGAAACTTTTTATTCTTTTTTTTTTCCATTCCTGATGGAGAATTCTAAATAAAAACTGGATATTTTAGATTAAAATGTTTTACAATAGGAATAAAAAATTGTTTTATATATTGCAACAACTAAGGATAATTACTTCAGTGTAACACAATTAGAAAACATAGCACTTATTTTAATTTAACCTTGGGATGGATGCAATTTTTTGCATTATAAAACAAATTATGTTTTACATGTTTGCCAAAAAAATCTCATACAGCAAGAGCTGCCTTCCAAATGCATACAGATTTCTACCCACTCTTCTATGGATGACTCTCTCTGTTTCTTTTTATAAGCCCCAGGAAACATTTCCCTTTTCCTTCTACTAACATGCTCAAATTCACATGATTGCACTTTTCTTCCCTGGAGCAGAGAATTTGCAATCCCTATAGCCCTACCTTCATATTTAAAACTAACTGACCTGTCTGTTCTTTGGTCCTCAGCTTAACTTCTCCAGTTTCAGGTTGCATCATCTGTGAGTCTTGGACAGCCTCTCCTCATATGGTGAAGTATGTTATGAGGATTAATTAATGTTTATAGTACACATTGCAGATCATGGCTGCAAGATGCTTTATAAATTCAAAATGCCACTATGTTTATAGCAGACTCAGTTATGAGAAAGCTGCTAAACACAACCCTTCCCCTCTCTGGAGCTCAGTGACCTTTCTACTTATCCTACTAATTCCATGATATCTCCCAGGGGGATATTCTGTACCTCGCCAGCCTGGATTTGCTTCTAACTTAATAAATGCACCAAACATAGAAAACATGTACAGAGAAAAAAAGGGATTTATTTATTTAAGTAATGCTTGTTCACCTGGAACATAATAGCAGCTGGACTCCTGCTGAATCAAGAATCTATTTGTTCCAGCAGGTCACCCAAAGTTGTTTATCAATTTTCATTCCCACTAACAGAATTAGGCTCCCAAACCATTTCAAATCAGTTTTCTCCCCTTCGTTTTGGAGGCCTTCAATTGAAGGGATACATTTAGCACAGTCATAGTCCATTACATAACCAGGGGAATGGTAGCTTCCCTTTTGTATGTGCCAGAAAAGTGAGGTGGCATAAAAGTGAGAAATAGCATGGAAAACTATAGTTCTAGAATCTTTGTGACTTTTGACAGCTTATTTTGCCTCTGTCTACCTCAGATTTCTCAACTGTAAAAAGAAGACAATAGCACCCACGTATTGAGGCTATTAGGAGGACTGGATGAAAAAACAAAAGAGATGAAATAAAAACTATAAGGCCTAGTAAGAGTTCTTGATTTGCAGTGACTAATAAATATGTTATTGTTAATTTACATAGGGACAAATAATATAGAATAGTCAAATAGTAGTGGTCCAACATAACTGGCTAGCAATATAAACATGAGGCATATAAAAAAAGCACAGAAGAAACTGGTATCAGGAGATATATTTTGTTGTTATTTTATGCCCACATGCTGGAATTTCCCTTACTAGAAGTCATGTGGAGGATTTAGTATTTTTTAGGGTTTAAAACATTAGACAGAATTCTTACATTTATTCATTTCCTCCTAGTTGCATATAAAAATAAAGTTAAAATTTAAACATAACTTACATCCACAATGGTGATGAGGATAAGGTGACAACCAATGGATTAGAGATCATATCAGTTTTTCAAAAAATAAAAGCAGATGAAGCCATCATAGTAGTAGAAAGAGAGAGATTGGAGACAGAAAAAGAGACACACTGTCCAAAAGGGTAGTTATTAAAAAATGGTATCCATTGAGCCATTGAAATGTCCCTGGTATGAATTCAAATGTGCTATACATATAAAATACGTACCGAACTTTGAAGAAGTAGAATTTTAAAAAACAGTGTGAAGTAGCTTAATTTTATATATAGATTATACATTGAGATAGCTTTTTTATATTTTAAATACATAAAATACATTATTAAAATTAGTTTTACTTTTGAAATCTTTTTAAATAGGGCCTCTAGAAAATTAAAAATGGCACCAAAGCTCTCATTTTTAGCCTTTTTTGTTGAATGACCCTCCTGATACACACAGAGACCCCCATGCTTTCCTATGAAAGGACTGGCTTATAAATGAACAGTCGCAGATCACTAAATATTTGGAGGAATTTAAACAGTCTTGCAAACATCTACCCAGAGCAAAATAACATCGGAAGAAGCAAGCATGTAAGAAAGAAATATACCACAAATGCAGCAATCATAATCCATATCTTCAGAGAGATTTAACAAGATATTAGTGTGATAAAGCAAGAAGTTACATTTGTGAAAATCAACAATTAATGTAGTAACTACACCATTGGGGGAAACTAGGCGAAGGATACGCAGGCCCTCTCTGTCCTTTCTTTAC
Organism: Dasyprocta punctata; assembly: GCA_004363535.1. NCBI lineage: Eukaryota > Metazoa > Chordata > Mammalia > Rodentia > Dasyproctidae > Dasyprocta > Dasyprocta punctata. Next base: position 11,947 of record RJWM01035947.1, on the reverse strand, counting down.
ACATCTGTAGCTCTATAATTATTTCAAAATAAACAGGAAAACAATCCTTTTGAAATAAACACACATAGAGATAGTAGCTAAGTATATTTCAACATTGAAATAATTCTAGAATGTTCGGAAGATAGAGTTGAAGAAACTTGCCAGATCGTAAAATTAAAAGACAAAAGAAACCTGAAATTTGTCCCTGGAGGAAGACAGTAACATTTTGTCTGACATTAAAATTATGTATTTAATCTTAATAATGTAATCAAAGTTGATTAGTTTTCAGATTTTGGGATTAATCTATAAATAAATTTCAAATCAGAAACCAAAAATTTCGACCACAAGAGGGGCCAGGTCAGAAAAATTACAAAGAAGTATCCAACTTGGCTAATTAAAGAAGGTGTCAAATCTGAGATATGTAGAGAAAGGTCCTGAAAGAGCAGGTGCTCTGAAATAGGAGTGGCAGTTACTCCCAGTCATAAAGAATTAATTTGAAGAATTAATCCATGTAGATCAAACCATAACCTAGGTCACGGAAAAGGGGAATAACTGCCACCAAGGTTGACCCACATAGCCTTTGACCTGCTCTCTTGGTGGGGGTGGATAGCCATCCTGAGAACACCCTAACAGCCAGAGGAAGGAACTAAGCTTGCAGAGGCCACATTCCTGCAATGGACTCTACACACACTGTCTCTTTCCTCTGATCATCAGCCCCACAAATGACAGGGACCACTGCACCCCAGTGGCATCCTCTTCCATGTTAAATGTAGGAAACAGAAGCCTCCCTTCCACCCACCAACTCCAGGCCAAGAAAAGGTGAACCTGCTGGTTGGGGCCCATGGTTCACAGAGGGGAGGAAGCTGTGCAGAACAGGTGGCCCATAGTGAGCTCTTCCCTGTGGTTTCCAGAAAAATCTGAATTAGCAGGAAATCTTGAAGAGTAACTACTGTAATGATGATCAAGGAGACAGGGGCAGACCCTAAACCATGCCCAAGAACACTGAAGGTTCTTCTGGCTGGAAAGAGGAGGTTTTGAGTCAGGGTAAGTTTGGAATCTGAGCTCGAAGGGAAAGACAGGACAGGGTGGGGTAGAAACCTCTAGCCACATACTGGGCAGCAAATGTCTTACTCAAAAGTGCCTAGGTTCACACAGCAAGGAGGGAAGCAGGAGTCACAGGCCACTGGCAGAAGGTGAGGGAGAGTGCAGTATCAGGGAAGTTATCATACACCATTTCCCTAATTAATTGTGGTGTTGGACGTAGGACACAGACAAAAGCCTGCAGCTAACTGTGCCCTAAGAACAGCTTGCAACCAGGAATCAGGCTCAAAGACACTGACACCCACAGCACCCGCAAGAAGGCTGATGAAAATCCTAAAAATGAGTGGGAAACTTGGGGTGTCTGCCTGGCTGCAAACAGATCACCCGGGGGGAGGCAGAGCAGGGAGGGATCCCTGCAGATGCTCCAGCTCTATGCAGAGTGGTCACTTGGGGACTGCTTGTCGGAGTATCAGTTCTGCATACCCACTCACTGGGGGACTGTTTCGTTTTGGCGGCTCTTGGGGGGAGGGTGCATTGTTTATTTTGGAGCATTCGTATTCTTGTTATTTTGTTTTCTCGCTTATTTTCATTTTCTCTTTTTCCTCATTCATTGTCTTCGGTTCTTGCTTCTGTATCAATACCATCTTTTTTACATGTTTTTCTACTTATTTTTTTTCTTTTTAAGTGCTTTTTGCTTACATTCCAATCTTTGCTAATTTGTTTTGCTTCTCCTTTATTGACTTTCTGTCCTACTTATTATATCCTTTTTGTTCTTCCTTATTTCGCCTACCCTGATAACTTCCCTTGCCTCTTCCCCTTTTCATCTCTCTCTCTCTCTCTCTCTCTCTCTCTCTCTCTCTCTGTAATCTCCTTACCTCTTAATAAGAAGAGAGGAGTAGACAAGTGCTTTAGACGGAATGGTACCTTTCACAGTCATCTCAGGATAACCTCAACAGATCTGTACTTAGATGATTCAAAAAATATCTGAAATATAAATAGGTTCAGGCATCTTCACAGCTTTCTGCAATACTGAATTACACTTTCCTCAACCTACATCCTACTCCATCCCCACAAATATCCTCTTAAAACTCCTCAACATTAATCCTTCTTTCCAACTATAAAAAAACCTTCAACAAAATGTGACCTCCTATCTAATTTTATTTCCCTATTATTGCTATGGTGTGCTCAAGAAATTTACCCATGGGACCCTGAGATTCGAAAAACAAGTGAGGTTTATTAAAAACTGCATTGGTCAGTCAGCTTAGACCATTGAAACTTCTGGCTACTGGTTGACTGGCCCCAATTCTTTTGTTCTCTTTTCTTGTATTCCCCGGTATGAATTCACAAGTTCAGGGGCTTACCATAGATACCATTTTTTTGCAGTACTATCATTGCTTTGGAATGCTACAAGGCCTTCTTACACATCTGGTTAACTGACACATAGAACGCGGACACCGGGCCGTTTGGTCACCTTCAGATAAACCTATGTGTTCCCTTTTTCATAGCTTTTATGGCCAACTAAGGGGGAGGATGAGGCCTTTTGGGAATTGGGCCAAAGTTCACTCACTGTTTGAAGTCTAACCAATAACTAAACATCTAAACTATATTCTATAGCCCATAAAATAAGTGAAGTTTTCAAGACTTGATTTTAGGGGAGTTCCAAAGAAAGAAAAGGTCCAAATGATTAAAATTGAATAGATCAATAAGTGAATACTGTATGTGGATAGGTTAAGTTATGAACACATAACTGGAAAACAATCTATATCTATATTTATACCTATATCTATATCTATCTATCTATCTATCTATTGATCTATCTATCTATATTTTCTCTCAACTACATTCTCTCCTCAATCTGTTTGACTTCAACCAACATTGCCAAAAGGGAAAAATATATTACATATATCTCTATCTCAGTCTCTATCTCTATCTCTATCTCTATGTCTCTTTATCTTTATCTATATCTATCTGGACCTTGGGACACCAATAGTAGTAGGACTGTATGAAATGATTAAAGAAGAGGTAAAAGAAGCTGAGTGTCTTCAAAAAGGAAGAGAACGGTACCCAAAATATGGTACAACTAATAACTAAAGTGACCAGTATGGATATATAAGAAACAAAAAATTAGAAGAGATTATCAAAATGACTCAAAACATAAACATAAATTTTTCAAGGATATTTACTCCATAAAAGTGTCTGAAAGAAATATTGGAGACAAAAATGTATAGAAATTATAAATTGCCTTGAGCAACACAAAGAACAAGGAAAATCGGCAAAAGCAGCTTCAGTTTAATGGTAGAAACAAAAATATCATTTGGGACAAGTTGAGGACAGAATGGAGAACTTACTGATTAGGTCACCCTTTGTACATCATGAAACAGGACAACATATACACCAGTATCTGAGAGGAAAAGACAGCCTGTTGCAAATTTAGTGATTTTTCTACAACTGTACTTTCCGATCAAGGCTAAAGTTTGAGTCATAGGTTACATATGTTTATATTTTGTTGAAACGTGATCAAATAAGTACAGTAAAAGCAGTTCTTTAATCTTCTTTGTAACACCTAAGTAGCACAAATCCAATTTGATCTGTGGGTTACAGAGATAGGACTAACATTTCTCACACTCTTTTCAAACCTCAAACTGTGATGGTCCTTCTGTTACAGAGAAAAGTCTGACCTCACTATTGTCTTTAAGAAAGAAATTGAGATGTAAAGGAAAAACCAGTAATGAACTTCAAGATAGAAAAGAGAAAAAGGGTCAATTACATTTGAGCTTTTGAATCACAGTTGTATTCACATGAAAAGAGAAAAGTAGATTGAATTTATATAAATCAAGAAATTCTGAGTGATCAAGAAATTGTCTTGTAATACCAGGTAGTTATCATCTCTGTTTTTATGTGTCTGATGCATGATTGGCTTTTGTTTTACTGCTATGAACCAATAGATACAGAAAATACCAGCTGTGGTGGCTTTCTGTTTATGGTGTTGAGTTTTTCTTCTGATAGAAATGGCTAGCTTCTGGTTAAGATAGAATATAGACATTCTTGGCTCTCTAATTCATTGCTTATTCCATTTCCAATTCCCAGGATATAAAAGAATTATGTGCCAATAAAACACAGACAGAAAGCTCAGGAGTATGATGTCTTCAAATTTTTCTTATTTTTGACTGTTTTCATACTTAGTACAATCCCTTCTTTAATGTCAATCACTGAGGGCTGATCTCATTGCTTTGAAAGTGTACTAAATTGCCCTGTCCCTTGGCTTCTGGTTGTGTCGTCACCATAGTGCAGACAACTTGTCTTTCCTTCATTTGACCTGTACAGGTACTTTTCTTATAATTTTGTGTGTTTTTGAAAATATTCTACATATACATGAAAATTATATATACTTTCCAGTCACTAGATACAGTATTCAAGATATATATATTGATATGTCTTTTCTGTACATTACTTTGTTCAAACTTTCTGTATCTTTAGTGAGTTTTTTGCTTATTTTAGAATTTCTTGAGAGAGATTTGCTAAGTCTTTAGTTAAAATTTTGACTATGACAATTTCTTCTCATAGCTAAATCAATTTTGTATGTTATATGCATACATTTTTATCATTGCTTATGTGTTACATATACATTACATATATAAAATGTGTATTACATATATTACTCATATATTACATGTATACTATGCACACACATACATACCTTTTATATTGTTGGTTTTTTTTTTCTTTTGTCTAAACAGGGTCTCTCTATATGACTTAAACCTACCTTGAACTTGCTATGTAGACCAGGTGATACAGGGAAAGAAACTCACAACCTACTAGATGTCCAGTATGAGTTCATGTTCTCTAAAATCAAAAAATGAATTTTAGGAGCAATAAAGGTTAAGAGCAGAATATATTTAATTAGAGAAAGAATTCTTCTGTCTGAGAGAGAGAGAGACAGAAGGGATCCCAAGTGGTTTGCCAAAGGCTCTGCCTTTTCTAGGGATTTTTACAGAGCAAAACCACGAGGTGAGGTGGGCCCAAGATGGGGAAAATGGGAATTTGCAAGGCAGGCAGGCATGAGGTGAGACAGTACTATGGTCAACCAATAAGATTGTAAGTGTAATTACTCAGGCAAAATTGATTAAATTGGGATCACATGGGGAAGTGAGTCACTTAGCACGTGGGCATGAATACAGAATAGGTCCTTTTCCTGGAGGGGGTTGGGTTAGTGGCTCCTTCTGGCATCCTCGATGTGATCCATACATATTTAGAATATCAATCCCTGATGTTTATACTTAGGGTGTGGTTGCAGTTATTTGGTCTTTTGTCTTGAGATCTGGCCCACAGCAGAAGTATCTGTCTCCCTCATAATTACTAGGTATCTGGTCTTCTGCACTGTTTCCTTTGAGGGCCTAGCCCTACCTATAATATTTCTATCTAACTCAGTTGCGTATAACATAGGCTGGTCTTGAACTCACAGCAATCCTTCTATCTCAGTCACAAGAGTACTAGAATTGCAGGCATGTGTGCCACATTCAACTTACATTAGATGTGTGGAAAGATTTATTTCAATATAACCCTTATAAATGAAATTTCTTACCAATATCATATGCCCTTCTTTATTGTTTAGAAATTTATTTTGCCTTCAGGACAAATGTGATTGATGTTAATAGTGTATAATAGATATTCTTGCCTGCTATACATCTTTTTATGCTTTTCAGATGTCCTTGTCCTAGTGTAATAATTTTAATAATCTAACCTAACGAAAAAGATTAAACTTTTATGTTGCAAAAATGTATGACTTTGAATGTATTCCTGCAGTCTAAACCATAAGCCCTTTCATTTTGTCTTTTTAAAAAATCTACAGTTTTTGTTATTTTTTTGCTTCCATATTGGATGTTAAATCAACACTTGTTGACAGAATAGGTAAAGCCCAAACTTTAAGTAGCTTGTTTGTTTGTTTGTATTTTGGATTTTGCCTGTAGAGGCTCAAAGCAAGTATTCATTGTTGGGTATTTTCAAAGTAATAATAGGGATTCAGTTTCCTTATATCTTCAATTTAGGTCTATCAGAGAAGAAAAATGGATTGGAAAATAGAATAAGAGAGTATTTTATGAGTCCATCGAAGAAGTAGTAGTCAGTCATTTCCACATGCCCTTGGCCAGAATTCAGTCATATGATCACACTAAGTGTGATCACACTAAGTGTGAAGGAGATTTGCATTTAATCTATTTGTGTGTCCATGAGGTATAGTAAATTTGTTAAATATCACACATGCCTTTTTTGAAATTTTACTGCTCCCTTATCCCTATTCTTCTACTCATCTGAAAATAATATCTCTACTTCAGTTCTTCTACTTATTGCCCTACTTTTTAAATGCATATATAACTTTCCAGCTCTTAAGATCCATTAGGATCTTCAACCTCCTACCAAACATTACAATGAATTTAGAAATTTATAATTACACTCTTTGCCAATCACTGACCAATCAGGAAAAATAAATAACTTGATAATTTGAATAGAAGAAGTTTAATATAAAAAATTTAATGTAAAGAGTCATTAGCAGCAGATTGGAATAACAGGAATTGAATTTTAAATATCAAGGAGAACTGTAAAAGATTCAGGAATTGAATATACAGAGAAAGCTACTATGCCCAGTACTGAAATACAGCATCAACAAGAAATGTCTCCTCCCTCCTGAGATGCAACTTTTTTATATAGCATGAATATAGAAGTCATTGACATGCTTTACTGATGGGATTTTCAGGGAATCTTCCTTCTGGTGTGCTATTCACAGGGAGACACCATGTCTCAGAACTCATTATAAGTCACCCTAAGAAGCAGGAACATAATTTGAGCACAAGGAGATGCCATATTTCAGAACTATCTGCAAAATAGACCAAGGGAGGAATTTTGGAGGTGTTTCATAGGTTGGTGCCTGGGCATTGGCATGTCATAGTGAAGCCACAGAGGTTCTGAGAAAGACATGCTGTAGGAACTAGGGTTGAAAGAAGCCCACCCTTTGTAGAAGTCAAGTTCTAAAGCAAATGTGTTCTGATGATGCTGCATACAAGAGAGAGGTACTATCTATATAAATATGGCAAGTGCAATAAACCAAAACAAGGAAAGACAATCTCTTCTTTTTAGGAGGGAGTCCCCTGTATGTCATCTATTTATGAAACTTAACCACATTCCTGTTGACAAAGGGGAAATCTTTAGAAAACTCACATCCATTATAGAATAAAAGCATCAGAGAAGTAATAAATTGATAAATGGCACAAATTAACTGCAACTGTATGCTATTTTTGCTCATGATTTAAATTTCAATTTTAAGCCTAAAAGTTAGATAATTATGTTGCAATTTTATAGGTGTTTTTAAGTTTTTCATATATTTTGCTATTTCTCACTAGTATTTCTATTATTTCAGACCTTCCTGCTGTCATTTTCCTTCCTCATGAAATATGTCCTTTAAAATCTGTGAGACTCTCTTTTAGTAAATGTTATTTATTTTAAGGAATCTTTATTTTGCTGTTATTCTTCTAGTATTTGTCTCTCTGTTTTTCTTCTGGTATTCTAAATGTGTGCATATGAGACCATTGTCTGCTGTCCTACAGTTGTATTCTGTTCAAAGCAAGTTTTTGTTTCTTTTATTTTAGTTTATCTATTTTCTATAACTTACGTTCAAATTAACTAGTTTTTTTCTCACTATGGTCAAGACTGTTTGTGAGGCCCAAAGGCATGCCTCTAATATTTCATTTAATTCTTTCTTAGTTTCCAACTCTTTAATGAAGTTATTCACATTATCATGCATGTTGTCTACATTTTTCACTAGGATTCTTAGTTATTTTAAACTCTTTATGTGAGAACTTCAGCATTTGTGCCATATCTGAGACTGATTTTATTGAACGCTTTGCATTTGAAAATGTGTTGTGTGTCATTATTGGTATACTTTGTAATTTTACTTAAGGTTTTGTTTTGTATTACAAAAAGATTAATGTACACAGTGTGCTTTCATGGAAATAGGTGTTCCTCATACACCTGGCTTATATTGTGTCAAATCAATTAATTTTGGCAGGAAATAAGCTGAATTTGAGTTTTATCATTGATATGATTAATTTCAGAGAACCACAGGCTTCTAATTTCCCATAGTTACTTTTATGATTAGGTAAGGAGTTGCTGATGAAAGTTTTCTCAATATCTGCTCTACTAGTTTTCTGTCTTCTCTTCATATGTGATCTATACTTTCTTGCCTCTTATCCAGCAGTAGGTTGCTATTGCTTGTTATTCAAAATTTGTTAACTTGATGGTGGTAGTAGGTAAGAAGATATGTACTTTGTTATTCTAATTCAGTCTCAGTGATAGTCTCAGTGTGTACCTACATCTGCAGAAATGGGACCATCTCAGAGACTTTGCTTCACACCTAAATAACATTCTGAGACCATAGCATGTTTCCTTCATTAGCCCAGTTGCAAAACATCCTTCTTCTAAGAGAGGTGGAGAGCCAATGATATAACTTAGTGACACAGCACCTGCCTGGCAAGTGGAAGGTTGTGAATTCAATCCCCAGTAAAAAGAGAGGTGGAGGGAGAGAAAGAGAGAAAGACAGGGAGAGAGAGAGAGAGAGACACAGAGAGAGAAAGAGACTGAGAGAGACAGAAAGAGAGGAGAGAGAGAGAGAGACAGAGAGAGAGAGAGAGAGATGGAGTCTGTTACCCTTTGCCAACATCTTAAAACTTGTATTTCATGGAGTTTAAGAGATGCTGATCTGGTAGATTGCATGCCACAGGGGACCATCAATAGATCTAATTAACAGAGAAGCAGTTTCAACTTCACTGTTCCCTCTGTCAGGCTGAGAGTGGTGGTACATGCTTGTAGTCCAAGTTACAAGAAAGACTGAGGTGGAAATAACAGGGTCTTTTTACACTGGAACTCCTGAAGTCAATGTTAGCTCAAACTATGTTGTATTATAGAGAGCAATCCCACAAATACTGTTAGAAGAATAAGGTCTGAGTACACAATAGAATGTGTAGATATGATGGAGTCAACACTAGTGAAGGAAAGTGCCAAAACACTTTTTAAAATGCATTTTAAAATTTTAATTGTAGGTAAAATGTTTTTATTTTTTTCTAATTCTTATTATAACATATTTCTATTATTTGACCTACAAAAATTCTAACTAGTCTATGTATAGTTTTAAATTTAAAATTTATAGAAGAGTTATTATGATTCAAATTGATCAAACATATTTGAGTGCACTCTGTATTCATAAACATTGTCTTTTATTTATTTCTTTATCTAATCTGTAAAGAGTGACTTTATTTGATTGCAACCATTTTTCTTCTTTTTGCATTTTCAGATATTTGAAATATTTGTCTGAAATTCAAGTCAGATTATATATAAATGTCATTAAAAGTAAAGAGATGATTCCACCCAAGTTGCCAGCTGGTCAAAATGTTAAAATTGGTTTTATGAATGTAATGTGTACTGCTGTCTGTGTACAATGGCTCAAGAATCTTTCATTGGTCAAAATAAAGTGTTAATTGCTATGATTTAGTTCTCATAAGTCATCAAAAAATTGTTTGATAGTTAAGTAGACATCCCTTAGGGTAGGAGATCTGCTGGACAGGACTACCCTTAGTGAATAAAGGATCAACTACCTGGAAAAATCTTATTTCAACCTTTTTTCATTAAGGAGGTCCCAGTGGTTTCCATAGCCTTAAGGGAGGGTCCTCAATAAATGCTGTTAAATATATTATTGTGATATGTTTATACAGATCAGCATCAAAATGGTAAGCTTTCTATAAATAAAACAGTAAGTTTTGCTCATTAAAAGATGCTCTTGGTACAAAACTAAATTAAGAAGCAAAAATTTTCAAACATCTATGCCAATTCACTATTGCTCTTCTCATGGTATTTTAAATGTATTCATGCCTTCCAGATATACAGATCTTCTGAAATGTAGAACCTAGATTATTTATAGTGACATGCTTTTTGTTTTAGATTCAGATATCTGCCTTTCTCTTGTACTCCAGCTACTTGTAATAGGAGGCATATGTCAAAACAGCATGAAATGACATATCAAAAAATAATTTTTTTAGAAAAAGATTTCTGTTATGCTTTTGTTGTACATGTGTTATCATACTTAGAGATGCTTAGGCATTAAACTGTCTGGACAATGTCACAAATTTCTTCAGTGATGAACCATTAAAGGACAACAAATTAAGTGAAAACTTCTTAGGTACTAGAAAGAAATGACTGATTAAAAAGGCTACGCTATCCCAAAATGGTGATTTAAGTGTGTTACAAATATAATGTCATCATGATTGTCCTACTAAACTATTGTTTATAAATTTTGATCTATTTTTCTTATAGAATTTAACAGTGGTCTGCTAACACTCTACAGGAATTCAACTAAGACAGTGGCTGGTAAGGAATTGAATGAAGTCTTCTGTCTATACTTTATATTTCAAAATGCATCACATTCAGAGAAAATTATAATAATTAAGCCCACTGCTCCCAGTACAGTGCTAACTTCACTGATTTTCTCTTCTGGTATTCAACAACTCAGGTTTAGAGATCAAAGTTAAAAAGATAACTGGAATGAGAAGACAGCCAATATTCTGGCCCCAGTCCTCTATGGCCAGCAAGGACCCAGGACATGAGAGAACCTTTTTCACAGTACAACCCCCTGACCAAGGAGATTTGCAGGACCCAGGGGATGGGAACACAGGGAACAGTGTGCCAAGGGAGGATTAATAGAGGGAAAAATCTCCCATGCTTTCATAGGAAGCAATTGGTCAAGCAAAAGTCATCACTCATTCAGAGGGCTGATGCTGGCATAAGAACTGAGAGGTTCTACATGTGATTCCAAGGTGAGTCTTGAGGAGATTTAACTGAACTTGTGTCTTAGTTACCTTTTGCTCGTTGCCGAGACAAAATACCTGACGCCCAAAGTTAGGGAAAGAAAGGTTTATTCTTACAGTTTCTCGGGAGTTTCAGTCCATAAAGTGGGCTCCAAGGCAGCACGGGATGACGGGGCTACAGTTCATGGCGGCTGCAAGCTGCAATCCGTGCTGGCGAGAGAGAGGGTGGAAGCCGGGAAGCAAGCAAGAGGAAGACCCGCCTTCCCATATACTGTATCTCAGCTCCACCCCTGGGCGGGTGTAGCAGTCATGTCATTAATCCTGGTGCTAGACAACAAACTGATCACAAGCATCAGACTCAGCCCCATCAAAAGTATGAGGACTTGGGGGTACATAGCATATCCTATACATTCCACCCCTGGACACCCAAGGACTCATGTACATTCTTACTACAAAAGACATTAGTCCATCTCTAAGAGTTGCCAAAGTCCTACCAGTTTCAGCATTGCTGAAATGTCCAAGTCCCAAATCTCTTCCGAGATCTATGGCAAACTCTTAACTGTAACCCCCTGTACAAACGAAAACCAGGTTAAGCACTTCCAACATATAAAGGCACAAGGTAAACATTACCATTCCAAAAGTTATAAACAGGGGAATACAAAGCATTGGAACCAAAGCAAGTCCAAAATCCAGTAGGGCAAACGTTGAGTCCTGGAGTTCTCTGCTCAGCATTTGAAGTAATCTGGTTACAAGCTCCAACAGGCTTGAGTGACTCCACCCCTGAGGCACTTTCAGGGGTTTTAACTTCCAAAGCCTTCCTCGATGATCCATGTTCCTTGGCTCCACCCTTACATCTTTACATCTTGCTCTCTGTAGGCGAGGTGGAAGCTGCCTTAGCCTTTTCTTGTACTTAAAACCAGCGCCATGTGGATGCCGCCAAGGTCCGCTGCAGGCTGGAGCAGTAGCCAGGCTTTCCTCTCTCTTGGCTGTAGGGTTTGGCTGCCTGGATCGCTGAGCTCTCTGAACCTGATTGTGAGGAACAGCTTCTCTATGCCGCCATTCTGGAATCCAGTGTGGCCGCT
>RJWM01035946.1:0-18523 GCA_004363535.1 Dasyprocta punctata | reverse complement strand
TTGTTTTTTTTTGTTGTTGTTGTTGTAGTTTTTGTTTGTTTTGTTTTTCTTCGCTCAAATAAAATAAAATAAAAAAAAAGAAAAAAATCTTAGAATTAATAACCAACTTCAGCAAAGTACTAAGACACAATATCAACACACAAAAATCATTAATATTTGTGCATACCAATAATGAAGTTGATGAGAAGGAAATTATGAAAACAATATAATTCACAGTAGCTTCAAGAAAAATTAAGTTCCTAGGAATTAGCCTAACCAAAGAAGTGAAAGACCTCTACAAAGAAACTACAGTACTCTGAAAAACAATATTGAAGAGACCATCAGAAAATGGAAAGTTGTCACCCACTCCTTGATAGGCAGTATAGTAAAAATGCCTTAGTCCCAAAAGCGTCGTACAGATTCAATGCAGGCCCAATCAAAATATCAAAAGCATGCTCTACAACACTAAAGAAAACAGTCCTAAAATTCATACGGAACTGGAAGAGACCCAGAATAGCAAAAGCAATTCTAGGAAACAGGAGCAAAGCAAGGAGGACCTGCAATACCAGACTTCAAACTATCCTACAAAGCAACAGTAATAAAAATACCACCATGCTGTAACAGAAAACAAAGACTTTGATCAGTGGAACAGAATAGAGGATACAGAAACATCCCCAGACACATACAGCTATTTGATCTTTGACAAAGGTTCCAAAAGCATATGTTGGAGGAAAGACAACCTATTCAACAAGTGGCGTTGGGAAAACTGGTTATGTTTACACAAGATTGAAATTGGGCCCTTATCTCTCATCATATACTAAGTTAAAATAAAAATAGATCAAAGATCTAAACCATAAAACAGTCCCATTAAATCTACCAGGTAAATCACTTCAAGACATAGGTGTAGGACAGGGTTTTCTAAACATAACCTCAATTGCACAAGAAATAACAGTAAGTATCAACAAGTAGGATTATGTCAGACTAAAGAGCTTCGGTGCACCAAAAGAATCAATTAGTAGAGAGAAGAGACAACCTACAGAATGAGAAAAAAATTTTCGCTGGCTACTCCTAAGACAGAGGACTAATTGCTAGAATATATAAAGAACTGAAAACCACCTAAAATTAAAGACCCAATTAAGAAATGGGCAGGTAAAATGAACTGACACATCACAGAAGAAGATATATAAACGGTCGACACATATATGAAAAAAATGTTCAACATCTCTGGCCATTAGAGAAAGCAAATTAAGACAATCTTAGGATTCCATCTTACTCCAAAAAGAAAGAATGGCAATCACTAAAAAATCAAAGAGCAACAAGTACTGGTGGTGTTGTGGTGAAAAAGGAACCCTCCTACCTTGTTGGTGGAATTGTGAACTATTCCATCCATTATGGCAATCAGTTTGGAAATTTCTCAAAGAACTGAAATTAGAAATTCCACATGACCCACCTATCCCCCTTCTAGGTATCTTTCCCAAAGAGCTTAGGACATCATACTACAGTGATACATGCTTACCAATGTTTGTAACAGCACAGTTCATAATTATTAAATCCTGGAAGCAATCTGTATATCCATTAACAGATGATTGGATAAAGAAAATGTGGTAATAGTGAGACCCAGTCTCAAAAAAAATAGGGCCGGGAGTTTGGCTCACTGGCTTACATGCCTGCTGGGCAGGCACAAGGTTGTGAGTTCAAGCCCCGGTACCAAAAAAAAAAAAAGTGTGATATCTATATGTAATGGAATACTACTGGGCTACAGAAAAGGAAAAATTTGAGGCATTTTTAGGGTGTTTCTTCACCTGGAAAATATAATGTTGAGTGAAATAAACCACACACACTCGGTTAAATTCCATATGTTATCTCTCATTTGAGTAAGGCAAAGTACAAACAAAGAGAATAATAAAGGATAGATAGAAGGGGACAAGGGAATGGATCTCTTGCAATAGAGAAGGGTCCCAAGAGAACTAGGGCGAGGGGTGAGGAGGAACGGAAGGGGACATAAATGGAATAAAGTTATATCATGTACAGGAACCTAGTAACCTCAGTGAATGTAAGTACTGTGTGCCGTAACATGAGCTATGATCAATAATATCAATAAGAATGAAAATCAGGGTAGGGGAATTAGAGGAGGAGAGAGAGATGGGGGAGGGAAGGGAATTAAAGAAAGAACCAAGCTGTAACATGTACATGTACCCACTCCCCAAGGTGACTGCATCTGTATGTACTACAATCATGTACTAATAAAATAAAAAAGGAGAGAGAGCAAAGCAATAAATAAATAAACAAATCCTTGTAAATAGTAAATAAAAGCTTATGTCAGGGAAGTTCGAGGCCAATAAAAATGTGAGTAGCCATGACTCATGGCAATGGTTATGTTATCCCTTCCTCTGTCTTTCTCTCCTTGCCCCCAATACAGATCCACTTAGAGGCTCAGCAAGTGTTTAAAATAACACCTGCACAGCTCCACTCTCTCCTCACTAATATCACCTGAGGTTCTTGGTAGAAAGGAGGCGACTTCCCTCCTTGTCTGCTCCTTCCCCAGCGGTTTCTTGGACTTTTCCCAGCAAATCTCAGTGACTCTTTTCCCTTCCTCTGTCCTCTAGGTGTCTAAAGTGAGTGTACCCTGCAAACCTGCTCGCGGGCACTTCACATGACCATTCCCTTGTTCTAGGGAATGACAGCCTATAACTATTTCACATCCGTATTCTCTTCAGACTGCTGCAACAAAAACATCATTGACTGTGAGGCTTATAACCAATGGAAATTTATATCACCCAGTTCTGGAAGCTAGGAGTCCAAGATCAAGGTGTCAACAAACAGTGTCTGGCAAATGTTTGCTTTCTGCTTCCTAGACTGACATCTTCGGCATCCTTTTGACCTAATTTCCCTAGTTAAGAAGCACAGGGGATTTATCTTGGGCCACTTTCAGAAAGACAGTCATCATCCTTGGTGGTTAAAGTTTTGACATAGGAATTTGGGGGCCACAAAAGCATTCAGACCACAATACTCCAAGTATTCCATTAGTCTAGTGTGGCCTAGAGAAAACAGTCCTTCAAACATGTAGCCATTCCTGCTCAAATCACAGTGGGTTTCCCTGGCTCAAGGGACTATCTAGGAAATGTAAGCCTTGCATGGATCCTAGCCTCTTAAAGTTAGCCTAGATCTATGGCAGCACCCTAAAACATCCTAAACTTTGCAACACCGAGGAATAGCCTAGGCATCTCCAAGGCAGTGGTTCAAGAAGGTCTGACCAATCTTTATTTGGTACCAACTACGTGCTAGTTGCTAAACTGGACAGGGGTAGTATAAAGATTAACAATAATCCCTGACCTCTAGTAGACTAAAGCTCAAGTGGGGATTACAGAGTCATATTTTTAAAATAACTCCAAGTTATTGAGTATGTGTCTGGCACTATGCTTTAGAAGCAGTATCTCCTATTATCCTAAAGATAACTCCAGTAAATAGATGCTACTATATTCCCATTATGTAAATCATGAAACCGAGGGCTCGAAGAGTTAATAGGTTTACCTAAGGTCACTCGGGTGATAAGTGTTCCTAAGTCTGGTTTCCTATCACCAAAGCTTTGTTCTTAGCCATTCAGTTATATGAGGAAGGTTGTATGAAGTTCTTAGATGTACTAAGTGTCCTGGGCATGGAAGGGAAGGAGAGATCAATTCTTTCAGGTAGTATATGAATAAAGGTGGTGAATATACTGCAGGGTTCAGGTTTCTTTTCTTTTTTTTATTTTAAAGAAAGATTTAGCCTTGCTGGCTAATTGAACTATGCCAGAAGAAGATGTGATGAAGAAAGGAAGAGTCTGGGTGATAGGGTAGCACCCAGAAAGACAGAGGTAAGAAAATGCAGAATATGTTTAGTGAAGTGGATAAAGAGTAGAGAGGCACTAGCGCATGAGGGCTAATAATGGCAATGAGGTTGGAAAAGGAAGCTGGGACCAGATGTGAGGAAAGGCTGTCAGTGGGGCCTCGAATGTCCCAAGTTAAATCAACTCTGACTGCACTAGGCTTCAAATAGGACACTCAGTTGGATTGTTCCTTTGCATTAATTATGCCCCTCCTGACATCTAGACACATTTAGGTTGCCACAGCCCAGTTGTTATTTGTCGGCCATCTACTTCCAAGGTCTTTGTCATCCTTTAGAAATCACCTTGTGCCTTCAGTGAGAAGTAGAGCTAGTCGCAACTTGATGAGTGCCTTCAGTGTCCCTCTTGGGGTACAACTTGATCACAGGGCATACTAATTGCCTTGGGTGTGCTGGGTTCCATCCCTTCCTTCCCCTCCGGGGCAGAATATGGGTGATGTATTTATTGCTGCATTCCTGGAGCCTAGCACTGCAGGGCTCAGTGATCTGCTATGGAAAGAAGGGAAGGGGTGAGAAATTTCTATTCTCACCCTGATAACTGCTTCATCTTGACTCAAACCACTGAATACCACAGAAAGGGAATGTAGCAATCCTCCCACCTCTGCACACTGTGTGTTTTGGGGTTAACAATATTCCCAATTGTTCCCAGCACTCGGGAGGCTGAGGTAGGTGGAGCGTTGTGAGTTCGAGGCTGGCTTGGGCTACAACGGAGCGCAAGGCTGGCCTGAGCTACATAGTGTGACCCTGCCTCAAAAAACCAGGGCTGGGAGTTTGGCTCAGTGGCTTAAGCGCCTGTCTGGCAGGCGTGAGGCTGTGAGTTCGATCCCCAGTGCCGAAAAAAAAAAAATTCCCAATTGTAAAACCCACTGCATGTCAATGAACAGTTCAGATGGAATGAAATTCAGTGGGAGCAGGGGGAACACAACAGTTATCGTGGTAGTCTCGGGCAGCCAGATGCATATAAGGCTGTGCAAACCATAAAGATTCTTCATCGTTGTTCTCCTGTTACCACTGCCCAGCAGGCTCATTTTGGCCTTGTCATCTTTATTATTTTCCACTCTCTATGAGGCAGCCAAGTGCTTCCTATTGCACAGTGGCTGTTTGAGTGGCAGTGGGCAGATGGGGACA
Organism: Dasyprocta punctata; assembly: GCA_004363535.1. Taxonomy (NCBI): domain Eukaryota; kingdom Metazoa; phylum Chordata; class Mammalia; order Rodentia; family Dasyproctidae; genus Dasyprocta; species Dasyprocta punctata. The sequence goes on along the minus strand of RJWM01035946.1, from coordinate 13,534 downwards.
TGGTTTTCCTCCCACACTTGTTCTAGCAGTACAAAGAAAATTGGTGATGATTCATCTCTACTTTCCTTGACCCTTCTTCCCAGCCGTCCACGGCTTAGAAACAAGACCTGGGAAAGTGTGGCCAGAGTTTGAAGAGACACTGTCTCCCTCCTCCCTCTTCAGTCTCCATTCTAAGGTGTGGATGTGGTGTCAACTAAGACACAAGGCAAAGAAGTTCATTTGCTCCTTGAGTGCTGATGGTATGTTCGCCAGGTGGAAGTTTTTCTCTCTGTTTTAAAGATGACAAAACAGAGGTTCAAAAAGCGTAAGGTCAATGAGGACCTAGTCCCTGAGCTCAAGCTACTTGCTCTTAACTACCGCACACCCTACTGGCACCAGGCACATGTTTGCATCTGATCCTGTGTGCCATTCCAAGGGACGGAAACGGAGGCTCAGTGCCCCTCTTACCAGCATGTTCTAAGCAAGGGCAACAGTCTAGAGCTTATTCCTACTTTCATTCTGTTCTTGCGGCTATTATCTGTCCTCCTTTCTCACCTGCCCTCCCCTGCTAACCCACTCAAGTCTCTACCAGAGTACCAAGTGGATGGGGAGCAGGGTGTGGTTGGAAGATTCTGTTCTTGTTTTCATGTTAGCGTCTTATAATGAAGGTGGATTTTTTTCCTCTAATGATTCAAGGAACGTATTTTCATGTAAAATTACTTTAAAACCCACAAAACTACATGAAGAAGAAAACGAAAGTCACTCCGAAGCTTTGGACACTGTCAAAATTTTGAACTCTATGCTTGCAGACATTTTAAAATGAAAGTCCCTTGCTTTGCATGTGTGAAGAGACCCTGCTTGGGGGGATGATCCCTGGTGCCGTCTTTACTTGCTGCAAGTAATAATCCTCTCTTCATTCTATCTCCTGGGTGTGCCTACTGCCTCAGAACTCATTAAGAGGTGAACACATTGCACTTGGATACAATGGGAACTGGGAATTTTCTAGGCGCTGGCCCCATCTCAAACAGTGAGATAGAGCAGAGAACAAGATAGTGTTTCTGCTCCCATAGAATCTGTATCACGGTGAGGAAGGCGAGTAATAAATAAATACATTTATCAATAAGTAATAAATGCTATACATACAATTTAATGAGATAGAGAGTGACAAAGGGGGCTGTTTCAGTTTTCCAAAGAAGGAATTCCTCTTTGAGCGGGTGATACCAGACAAGTGAGCCGGATGGAATGAAGAGGGAAAGGTCTTCCAAGAAGATGGAACAGCCAGTGCAAAGGGCTCGAGGCAGGAGCATTCTTGGCACAAGGACAGCAAAGTTGCCAGTGTCCCTGGAATCAGCTTGCACTGGGAAGAATGGCACGAGGTAGATGGAGGTAGACAGGCTGTCAGGGAACTGGATCATGCAGGACGCTGCAGGCTGTGGTAGGCCTTCTAATTTTCTTTTAAGTATAAGCCAGTGTAGAGTTCAGAGCAGAGGAGTGACCCGACCTGCTTTACCCCATGAGAAGTTCACTTTTGCTGCAAAACAGCAGAAGGTAAGAATAGAAGCTGCAGAGGAAACAAAGTGGGGCTAGCATGCTAACCACGCAGGGGAAAGAGAGCCTAGATTTAGCAAGTGACTGGTTTTCATAAGGCTGTGAAGTGGCAAAAAACACATGAAGAGGAGCTGTCCCTGCAGAGCTCAGACTGGAGCACAGGGTACTGACCATGATTTTTTTTTTTTTTTTTTTTGTACTGGGGATTGAACTCACAGCCTCGTGCCTGCCAGGCAGGTGCTTACGCCACTGAGCTAAATCGCTGGCCCTATTTTTTTTGAGACAGGGTCTCACTATGCAGTCCAGGCTGGCCTTGAACTGACTTTGTAGCCCAGGCTGGTTTTGAACTCACAACAATCCTCCTGCCTCAGCCTCCCAAGTACTGGGATTAGAGGCATGCGCCACCATGCCTGGCTTACTGACCATGATATTATGTGGGCTGACTGTTCCTTACTTGGAGGTCTGGAACCTGGGCGGGAGAATGTTTTCCTTCTGGAACTGGGCCTGGGCCTTCAGGAAGAGAGCTCGATTTGGGGAGTATCCTGAAGGCTGGAAAGAAGAGAGGGAGTGAGGCGGGGTGAACATTGCAGGAAGAAAGCAAAGACTCAGAAGGAGGTGCTTTCAGGTTGCTTTAGAGAAATGGGTGCTTATTAGTTCATGCCAGATCTGACTTGGGTTAACTGTAAGCAAACAAATCAAGGCAGCAAGCATGTATTGGTGAGTTTCTCAGACTCCTATGCAGTCTCTTTAAACGTGTTAGAACATTTTTAATTACAGACAGCCTGGTAGACTCTGTGGAGATCGGATGGGGAGAAGGGAGAGGGAAAAGGAGGGGTGTGGAGGGGTAGGGGTAGTAAAAATGATCAAGATGTGAGATATTTGTAAACTTTTCCTCTAAAAAGCTACATAATAAACATTTTGGGCTTCATGGGCCCAAACCATTCTTTCCCAGCTACTCAACACTGCCACTGCAGTGTGAAAGTAGTCCTGGAATATATGTAATGAATGGACACAACTGTTTCAATAAAACTTTATTTACAGAGCCAGGTAGCAGGCAGGATTTGGCCTGTGGTTTGGCAGCCCACTCCCCTAAGTTAGCAGTATGTTTTAAGCCCCCCAGTTCTTACTCTATAGGTGTCTATTGAATGGATTGGTGACATGACCTACATTCACTCATTCTGGGTAGCACACAGATTTCAATTTTTTTTGGAGATTACTGATACCACTAAATCAGTTTTAAAGTGAAAGACAGAAATGAAAAGATTTTTATGCTAACAGATGATACTAACGTTTGTAAGAGGAGACCAAGGGTGAGGTGCTAGTCCTTAGAAGCATGTCTAAACTTAAGTAACAGCTATATGAATTGGCATAAGAACAGAAGTTACCTGAAACAGAAGAAAAAGGCTCACACTTCTTTCTTGTTTAATCTGGAATTCACATGTACCCCTGACCATGCCTGTCTGTGTCTCTGCTTCTGTTTTAAAGTTTCACTGTAATTTTACATGAATCGCCTTATACCACACTATGGAAATACAAGCCCTCCAATAACGACCACATATAAATTATATAGAGATACATAATTTTTAACTATCAAGGAACACTAAGCAAAAGAAATATTGATAGTGCAATGTTGATGATTTCAGGGCACTATTATCTGCAGTTCTCAACCTGATTATAACAAAACTCGATTCTGACCACAAAAGGGCGGGCTCTGCAAAGGCCAGCTACTGCTCTTGAAAAGGACTGTTAGCTTCATACTGGGTTATGTATTGATTAGTTGCCATAGTTTATTTGTCATTTTCCTCTTAATTTCATCCTAGAGCATCACCCTTGGCTAAATGTCTTGAATGGCATCACTTGATCAGACATGCTGTCAGTTCCAACATTTTCAGGGACTTGATGCCCAGAACAACGAATTTGCCTTTTCTCACATTGGTCATCTTCATGACCAATGACTTTGCACTGGACATATCTTCTCTACTGTCTTTTTGTAAAACCTCTCTGAGCAAAGGCAGGCTATTTGTAAGGAATTGGAAAGAATTCATTTGGGGCAGGATGAGATATGTCACTCAGTGGTAGGCACTGCTCTATGCACCTTCACATCATGCATCTTTTGATTCATTAAAGCCCCACAACAGCTCATAAGCTATAAGCCCCATTTTTGGGGGATGTGAAGAAGTTACATGATTTGTCCAAGCACTCAAAGGTAGACAGTGGTAAGACAGGATCTGTATCCAGGCATTTGGGATCAAGTCCATGCATTTCATTGCTAAACCAGGCAACACATTGCGTCTAGGTTGAATTTTAGAAGAGGTACATCTTGGTTTTTTATTTATAGCCAAATTTCTATTAAATTACCATTATTTAGTTGCTTGTTGTGTCTTAAAGTTTTTCATACAGTAGAGCTCACGTGAAAAACTTCCTTTTTATTCCCCGAGGAAGAAATATCCCATCTTCATAAAAATAAGCCTAATTCAAGATATCTGAAACATGCCCTAGCTATAAAGATCTCATTTCTCATATAACCCTTCTAAACATTTTCATGCAATTTCTCTCAGCTGATGCAGATAATACAAAGACCCAGTGTTGTGAAATAACAGTCATGATCACAATTCAATTCACAAAGTAGTGACAGGGCCACACATTTCTTTTTTCTTGTCTCTCTTGCTGGCCACAAATTGATTCAGAATAGACCACAAGTGTCCTACTTAAGAGATTGGACCTGATTATCTTTACTACATTTGCAAAAATCACAAATACTAGTATTACAAGCACTAGTATGTCTGATGACGATTATTGTTTAAATGTGCAAAGTCATTCTAAATGACTTTGCAATCCATCCACTCTTAGTTTTCTGTGCATAAAAGTGATCACATCAGTCGTAATCTGGTCATCTAAGATCATCCTTTGTGTTTTCCAGTAACCAAGAAAAGCCATGCAATCTACATGCCTTCTCCATTATCCTCTTCATTTTTTCTTTGTAGTTGAAGAGCAAGCTATTCTTACATTTGTATCTCCAACTCCTTCTCCATATACTCTTCAGAAATCAATAGGTTCTTCACATAAACACAAATAAATAGCACAATAAAAAGTGATAAAGAGCTCTATTTCTGAAATGGCAGAGTAAATAGCCCTGTGGTCATATTTCTCAAAGACACACTCATTGGTGGAAACTTTTTTTTAAAAAAATGAACCATTTTAAAGCTTCTGAGAATTGTCCTAAAAGCATATTTCAAATGAAAGAACTTTTATTCAAGAAAACCTACTAAATCTCATTAAGAACAGCAAGAGTCTGTGGCATTTCAGTCATGAGCTGCCCCCTCAACCCCATACCCCCTGCTCCCCCTCACCTTCAACCCCTGCCAAGTTTAGCTCCATGGAAGCTGTGCTCTGTGTGGGTGTGGCCAAGAAGATGGAACTCATTTCTTCTCAGCTCCCTATCAAGAAACATGGCATCTTGCAAGGAGCAGGTAACTATTGCCAGTTGTCATTCTTTCCAAGTCCAAGTTGCAGAGGCCAAATAGACACAATGGAGTACTACTGTTATTAGGAAAGTGTCTTGGTTACTTTTCTCATTGTTGAGACAAAATACCTAACATCCACAAGTTAAGGGAAGAAATAAGTATTTATTTAGCTCACAGTTTGTAGAGGTTTCAGTCTGTAATCAGCTGGCTTCCAGGTAGGGGTGTATGGCAGGCAGGCATGTTATAGGGGAAAGAGTTTGTGGTGGGCAGAAGGTAGCAAAGCAAGCAAGGGACAAGACAAGCTTCTTTCTGTCCCTTGTATTGTATCCAGACTACTAGGATTAGGGTGCCATCAAATCAATCAGTGGATCGATTTAGTAATCACCCATCTTTAATCCTAGCACCCTTAATTCTAGCATTGCACCAGGAATCAATCACACGTGCTAGATCCATCTGCCTCTGATAAAGCCCCACCTCTGATCACATGCAGCTTTGGGGGAACATCAAGATGCAAGCCATAACAGAAAGATAAACTTGAATCACTTGTAGGAGAACAGTTGCACCTGGAGATCATAATGCTCTTCCTCTATGCTTCTCTACCCCTGTGATTATTGCTATGTATTTCATGGCACTTTCTTCTTCATTTACCTATCTGACTGCTTGCTAAATGATGTCAGCTTCTGGACAGAAGGATACAGGTATCCTTTAGGTCATTCCTGAATCCTTTGTACAGCAACTGCCCAATATGTATACTAGAAAGTATCCTCTGCACAGGTGAACAGATGTGGAATGAGGGATTGTCTGGGCATTCCTCATTCTCTGTGCCAACTCACTAAGTAGGTGAGGCATGGAGAGATGAGAAGTGCTGCTCGGGCATGAGCTCTACTCCCAATACAATCACAAACTCAGGAATACGGAAGATCCCCCCATAGTGGGGATGCATCTCTCACTTTGGTATGGTGTCTTTAAACATTTGGGGAAGATACCTAGAAGAGGAACACCTGGGTCTAATGGAATGTCTATTTTTAGTTTTTTGAGGAATATCCATACTAATTTTCATAGTGGTTGTATTAGTTTATATCTGCACCAACAATGTAGAATTCCTTTCCCCAACATCCTCACCAGCATTTGATTTCTTGATGATGGCCAATCTTCCTGGAGTAAAATGAAATCTCAGTGTTGTTTGAATTTGAATTTCTCTAATGGCCAGTGATGCTGAGCACTTTTCCATGTATTTATTGGTCATTTGTACTTCTATTCATTTCAGGTGCTAATTTTTGGATTGGGTTTTTTATTTTGGGGTCAAAGTTTTGAATTTGTTGTATTCTAGATATTAGCACTGACTCAAGAATAGCTGGCAAAATTTTTCCCATTCTATAGGTTGTCTCTTCACTCTATTGGTTGTTTCTTTTGCTCTGCAGAAGCTTTTGGATTTGATGTAATCACATTTGTAGATTTTGATGTAATTTCATGTGTAATTAGGGCTCTGTTTAGGGAGTTTTTACCTATGTGTATATCTTCCAGAATTTTACCTATTTTATCTTCCAGCAGATTGTTTCTGTTTTAACATTTAGGTCTTTGATCCATTTTGATTTCATTTGAGTACATAAGTGACATAGATACTGGTCTAGATTCAGTCTTCTGCATATGTATAGCTAGTTTTCTCAGCACCATTTGTTAAAGAGTCTATCTTTCCTCCAGCATATGTTTGGTCCCTTTGTCAAACTTCAGGTGTCTGAATCTGCCTGGAGTTGTTTCTGCACTTTCTGTACTGTTCTATTGATCACATAGCTGTTTTTGAGCCAGTATCATGTTGTTTTTATTACTGCAGCTTTGTAATTTAACTTGAGGTCCAGGATTGTCATGCCTTCTGTTTGTTCTTGTCGCTCAGAATTGTTTTTGCTATTCTGGGTCTTTGATGATTCTATGTAAATTTTAAGGTTGTTTTCCCTAGTTCTGTGATGAATCTTCTGGTTATTTTGATTGGGATCGCATTAAATCTATATGTCAGTTTTTGGTAGTATGAGCATTTGATAAACATCAGTTCTGCCTATCTAGGAACAGAGGGGATAGTGTTCCATTTTCTGGTGTATTCTTCAGTCTCCTTTTTCAGAGAACTGTAGTTTTTGTTGCAGAAGTCTTTTGTTCTCTTGGTTAGGTTCATTCTTAAGTATGTATTTTGAAACTATTGTGAATGGTATTTTTTTCTGATTTTTATCTTGGTGGATTCTTCTTTTGGTACAGGAGTGCTATTGATTTTCATATGTTAGTTTTCTATCCTGATACATTGATGGATTCATTAGTTCTGGGAGTCTATTGGGTCTTCTATGTAAAGGATCATGTTATCTGTGAATAAGGATAGTTTGACTTCTTCCTTTATATCTGTATCCCTTAAGCAACATAACTTTAAATGCAGAATTTTAAAAGAATATATCTGTGGTCAAGTAAAGATTGAATCATAGAATGTTTTTCTTATAGTTCTGGGGATCAAACCTAGAACTTTGCCCATGCTAGACAAATGCTCTACTACTGACCTACTCCCCTCAACCAATCCTGAGCCACAGAATCTTGATACAACACCAATGTTTGGTATTGATAAAGTATAAAATGTTCCTGTGCTTACTCTTTTGGATATCTTTCTCTTCTTCCCTATCGAGGTCACAGTCTTTAGTATATGCGCATCAGTAGAATTATAAGTGTTCCCATAAAAGTAAGAAAAAAAGTTAACCACTTTCCAGTGGTGCTAGTTGGAAAACACCAATACATACAGAATATTTGTCAGTGCCAAAGTTATGAGGGTCAGTTCACAAAAAGGGAAACAAATTTTGTCATTCCTCCCAAATAAGCCAGTAATGAATAGCAATGTTATTTGTTTGCACAGGTCAATGTCGCTGTCACTTTGAATAAAAAGTTGCTGGTCCAGTGTTCCAGTGTAAACCATTACCAAAAAAAGTTTGGAGCTTAGCCTCGTCCAGGGAAGAATCCCCTTTATAGTATGGACTCTGGGATGTCTGAGTTAGTTATGTACCTGCCCTGTCATCCATCCCAGAGATGTTTTAAATCTAATACTAGTTTCTAATATGAAGGTTGAATAAAAGTATTTTGTTTGGCAATTCTCTTGAGACTTGCTGTGATGAGCAGAGACACCATAAAGTGGTGTTAAGCGCTGAACCTGGGCTTTGTTCCCCTAGAAGAAAACTGCACTAACACTTGTTGAGTGTTCATTGTGATCAAGTACTGGCCTAGGAATGTTATACATGCTCTCTCCTTAAAATGACTTAACCAGACAAGCATTCAGAGCCCTGATTTTTAAATAAGGTAATCAAGGTCTAAAAAGATTTTTTAAAAAAGACCTTATCCAAGGACACAAAGTCATCATGGATAAAACCAGGATACAGCCTAGTCTCTGGCTCACTCCAAAGCATATGGGCTTGCTTGGCACTCTACCACACTGGTCTCTTAGCTACTGGATTTCTGAGAGGACCACATCCAGCCATAGGTGATCCACAGTCTCTATAGGCCAATATCCTGGAAGATTATCCATCTAGGCAGCAATCATTTTAAGGTGGTTTTTGCCTTTGTAATACAGTTCTGACTGTGAATTTCTCACTAACTGAAAGAGTGGCATAATGTATTACTTTAATCACCACAACACTTGAAATAAATGCAAAATAATTTCAACACCTTTCCTTGGACATCTAAACAGAGAGACAGGGATGCATTAATGGGGTATGTTACATTGAAGGCCCATTTAGGTTTCAACTAAATTCGTTGAATTTTTAATTCAAGCATCAATTGGGTGGACTTATCAGGTAAATCTAGTTAAAATGCATAACTTTCCTGAAAGGTTATTGATAGTGGTCATAAAGACGTGTACAATTATGATTAGTTTGTAGCTTGCCATGTATAGAATTTGTACCTCCAGAAACTGTTTTTGGGGTCTCTACTTTGGGCGGTGTTCCAGGATGAGTATTAGGAGTGGGAAGGATGTTCCAAACCCATACCTGCTCAGATAAATGGAGATATCATTAGCAAGAAGAAGTAAGTGATCATGGCTTCTCCCGTTTTTCATAAATTACACTAAATAACCATAATGCTGCAATTTAGTGGTCCAAAGTTCATTCTATTCAGCAGGCCATCCATAGTCAACAGTTTAAAGAAAAGGGACCTGCTGAGAAAATAGTGGTCTAATCAGATACCATAAAATCGAGCTGATGAGATGAGTCCCATTTCTTTTTTTGTAAGGGGATTCTAATGAAGCAATGCTCAGAGAGGATTCATAACTTTGGGCCCCCTGTTTCATTATTCAGGTCAGCTGCATCCAGTTCCAAATGGAGCTAGGGAGCCTAATCCCACATGCTATTTGTAGACATGCTGGATTGTGCAGGGAACTTATTAAATCTCAATTTGCTAGCTGCCAAATTGTGCACCTTGTTTTGGTTCTTATAAATATTATGAGAAAGCTTTGGGGGAAAATAAAAGGCAAATCAAAGGGGGCAGTAATCAAATGATAAGTACTGAAGGACAGTGCCTCAAAAACTAATTCACCAGATGCTGAAAGTGGGAGACAAGAGGGCTCCGTTTGTGTACTGCAGCATCATAACAGCTCTCATGAGGTAAACACCTCCAAGGCTCAGGGGGGAAAACAGGCAGGTTCATGAGGGAAGTTTCTATGACACCTCTAGCACACTTTCCTCCCTGGAGGGAGCCTGAAGATGGAGGGAAAGTCAGTATCTGCCCTTGGGGTTCGTGGGTCTTGCGAAATCATCCACCTGTCAATATACAAATATCTCCTCCCAGGGAGGCAAAAACAGCCTAACTGATAGTTCTTGAATTTATTCCATTACTACTTTCCTATTGAAATAATTTCTTATGGGAATTATATTTGAAGCAACTCCAACATAGTAAGTGGAAAATGGACATATTTCCTTTTGGCAGTGATGAATAGACTGGGGTAGTAGATGTAATGCCCCACCTTCAGTGCTGGAAGGCAGACAAAGGGATCAGTCAGCAGTTCCTGGGGACCAGGGACCCTTCCTACTGCAGCCCTCGGCTACTGCCTCTTTGGCTTCTTACCACCTACTACTGGATTATGTACCACTTAATTGCAGGAGAAACTGAGGCCCTAGAAAGGAAGTATGCTTGGAATAATGTGCATGAGCTCTAGAATGATTGTATCAAAAGGAAATTTCCCAAAAGAAACAATAGGAAATGTATTTATTCTGTCATTTCTGGGGCACTGATACTCAAGGTCACTGCCCTATTAGACACAGTGAAAAGAAACCACTGAAACTGCTGCTGAGTTTGATATCACCCAGAGGAGGGAAAAAAAAGCATGGAAAGAAGTTCTGCAAGACGACTCCCACTCTCTCAGTGCCCCATCCAGCAAAGGGGTGAAACAGGCCATGTGATTCCAAGAGTACGGGGGTGAAAAAGAGATTTTTCCATGCTGGCTTCACTGGTGACCCACTATAGGGCCATTCATCCAGGTAGCATGTATTTATTGGAGCCCTACTATATTGCAAGGAATATTCAATGGTTTCTGCCCACAAGGAGCTTATATCTTGGTGATTGGCTTTGAGTCACCAACCAGCAGTGTGTGTCTCCTGCTTTGTGGCCCTGTTGTGCACAGTATATCATCTATGTTCTCACCAGTAACAGATAGCTAATAAAGATGAGGGTCTTAGCTACTTTTCTCTTGTTGCTGAGACAAAATATCCAACACCTTAAGTTAAAGGAGGAAAGGTTTATTTAGTTCACAGTGTGCGGAAGTTTCAGTCCATAATCGGCTGGCTCCAAGGCATGGTGGCATGACTGAAGGGCATTGTAGAGAGGTAACAGTTCATGGTGGGCAAAAGGTAGTAAAACAAGCAAAAGGGAACACCACAGCTCTTTCTATCCTTTATATTTTATCCTGACTACTTAGTGTGGGTAACATTCACACCCTTGATCCTAGCACCTTTGATCCTAGCATTACACTGTGAATCAATCCAGCATCACACACTCCAGATTCAGCCACCTCCAAAAAGTCTCACCTATGACTGCATGAGGCTTTGGAGGGACATCTAGACACAAGCCATAACAACGGGGCAGACTAGAAGTGTGCCCATATGCCAGGCTGAGCACACAGCAAATGCAAAGACCAGCAGGTAAGAACCAGCTTAGAATATGTGAGTGGCAGGAGACCATTGGAGAGAGACTTGTGACAGAGGGCAGGAGAGCTTCTGGCTTGTGTGCCTGTATCCAACTGGTACTATTCACTGGGACTGTGTCCATGTGAAGAGGCCATATAAACTGTGACAGCTCCCTTCTCTCTGGTCACAGTTTTGGCATGTGACCATCCTAGGTTTAAAGCCACTAAGACCACATCCAACTTGCCAATAGGCACACTTTTGAGGTCTATTCAAGATGGCTGTTTAAAACCCAGAGTTTGTTGTCCCATAAATTAATGTTATGCATGGCCAGGGGTTGGGTTGTTGCACTGGAAGTTTTACTAAGAACCGAATGCAGAACCTGGACAAAGTGTGATACACAGTTCTGTTTATGTCAAGGCCTACAGCAGCCACTGGTGTCACCTGAACCCTGCCTGTGGCTCAGTTAGTGCTCACGGAACATAATGGGCAGGATCATAGGATTAGTTCAGGTCAGTGAACCCTGAACAGAAGTGATGTAAGACAAATTTTAGGCCAAAGCATTTAATAGTTGGTAAGGGATCTCTTTCTGGATGGTAACCATGTAAGACACATGAAACATGAAATGACACAAGTTGAACGCAAACAAGTATTGTATAAATTCACTAAAATAGTGGGTAGTTTCTGCAATGTAAGATAGCCTAGCTTGAGTGAAACTGGGTATCTGCCCCTTGGCCCTCCCAATACATCAGATCTTCAGTGCACCATGCCCCGCTGGAGAAGGTGTCAGATTGGCCATGAATAATGCACCCATTTCAGCTATCTAGCGAGGTTCATCTTCCTGCTCACTCTCCAACATGCCAATGTCTATTCTTATTTCACTCTGCCTCTAATCCCTGGCGGCATAACCTGGTCACCACCACCGATAACTGTCCTTCAGCCTCATGACACATCTTCACGCCCTTCTCTGGCCTATTGACTTGGGGTTTCCTGTTGCTGCTTCTTACTGCACACTGTCTCCATGTGGGCACCACTTGTCGCTATATGCACTGTACTCTCACCAAGACGCCTCACCCTTCTTGTGGAAGACATTGCCAGTGACTTCCATTCCCATAAGGTAAGCAAACTCAGACAAAGTGAAGAAGGGAATCGATGGTTTTAGCTGGGGAAGCAACACTGAACAGGAGGTATGTAGAGAAAAGGTGAGGCTGACAGTGAAAAATGAGGCCAGAAACCAGGAAGACTGGGAAATTGTGCAGAGTGTGAAATGGCTCAGGAGCAAAGATCCGAAGGCTGCCTGGTTGACTGAGATGAGTTCCCGGGCCCCCTGTCTTATGTGGTGCTAGCTGTGTGGTGTAGGAGTGGGCTCCACAGCTTTGCAAAACAAAACAGGTAGGATGTGCCATCTATAAAATCCAAGACTCCTAAAAATATGATTTTTCCGAAAAACTTCTCCCAGAGTTGAAGCGTAGCCTGTGCAAGAGTGCCCGGACAGACTGGCAGGTGCAGTAGGGTTACTCCCACCAGCCCTGGGCTATTCCTTTTCCTTTTTCCCCCTATGAATGGGATCTGCTTAAAGCCATACACCAGGGCTGCTTACAGTTTGCTCTGTTTGTTTCTAAGCTGGTTCAGGGTCCAAGCACACACACACATCAGTGATGCAGACATTCTTGTGTACAAAGTTGGTGACTTTTGCACAGGAAGCTTCTTTTTCCCACTTGGCACTAGGCAAGACAGGAGAAAAGGGCATGGTTGGCCTTGGGTTCACAAACAAAGGACACTGAGAGATTTTAGCTCCAGGTACCTAAGTCCCACGGGTGGCTGACATGTCTCCGATTCTAAGATGCCATCTCTTTCCCTAACACAGCCACTGTCTTTGTCAAAGATACATGATTTAATTTTTCAATGGGAGAAGTAAAATCTACTGGATACTTTTTTTTCTTCCACTCTATCTCACCATAGCGCTCTGCACTTAGTAGTTGCTAAATAGTGTTTATTGATCAGAGCTGTTTCTGTCTGAGAGTGACAGCCCAGTGTCCTGTGTTTCTGGTCTAATGAATCCCAAAATGTCTCACCTTGTTTTGCTTTCCTTCCAACCTAACCCAACCCCCCAAAATACCAGAAAACTCTCTGTACAAAAGAGAAAACTAAGATTTCTAATGAATGCTTCTCTTCTTCTTTGGAGACTCATCAGAAACATGGAGGAAAAATCAGTCAAAGAACAATAATCAAGTACATCCTGAACACTTAGGGTGTGCCAAGCAGGCAACAGCTGCAGGGTAGTTACAGCTCTTTGCAGAAAGTTTCAGATACAAGGTAATATCATTGTATTGGGTATGCTATGTCCCCCCAAGTCCTCACATACTTTTGATGGGGCTAAGTCTGGCGCTTGCTTGTGTTCGGTTTGCTGTG
>RJWM01035945.1:0-18530 GCA_004363535.1 Dasyprocta punctata | reverse complement strand
ACTGGTGTGAACCAGGACACCACTGACTGGAGACCACCCTGGGTAGGTAGTGACTCCACTCCAAACCCAAGGCTTGAAGCAGCCTATAGCTGGAGACTGTCAGCTAGTCACAGTCCTTGATGCTGGGTGATGACAGCTTCCTTGAGGGGGTATGTGAGCAGTTCTTTGTCTGTCACACCAGGGACAGCCTGCTGTAATATATATGCACTGAGTGACAGAGAAGATTGGATCATCTATCAAAAGGGAAGAAATATGTTTCCTGGTGGTATAAGCATGATGATGGAAGAAATGAAGGAGGAAAATTAGATGTAGCTCAGAATGAAGGAGCAAGAGTTTTGCTTTTCTATTTCCATGTTAAAAATTAATTTGCCATAATAAAGAGAAACGAGGACTCCTTATTTCAACCAATACTCTTTCCTGCTCATCCTCATTTGGTTATGATTGGATACTTTGGAAAAAATAATTTTTATTCATTCTTCTAATTTCATGGATAAGAAAAGGAGAGAGTGGGCTGGAGGTCTAGTTCAGTAGCACGGCGCCTGCCAGGCAAGCACAAGTACTGAGTTCGATTCCCAGTGCCAAAAAAAAAAAAAAAAGAAAAGAAAAGAAAAGAAAAGAAAAGAAAGAAAAAGAAAAAGAGAAGAAGGAGAGAAGGCCATCAGGATAGAAAATAATTGCTTAGTAGGGACCTACATTATAGTTTATTTCCCCTATTAAAGCTATACGCATAGATCTTATGGATGTATATTTTATGGAAAAGGACTATGTGACCCCTACATACATCAAGTACCTTCCTCATCCTCAAAAATTTAGTTTAGTTTTCTACTCCAGCAGGTTAAGTCTGAATCTCATCTCCCTTGGCGGTTACACAGCCCTACTTATTTCTAGTTTAGCATTTGGCATGCTACATTAAAATTATTTATGTGCTTTTTCATCCCACCAGCTAGGGAGCTCCTGGTAGCAATGACTCTCCCTAGCGCCTGCTATGTCTAGCACATAGTAAAAAAGTGACTAAGCTAAAGTTGGGGTCCAGAATTGTGAGTTGCAAAGTCACCGCTCCCTTTTTTGCTACAAGGTTTTTATTTAGGGTCATGTGCATGAATATGTATGTAAGTGCATGCCCTCACGACTGCTCATAGATAAAAATACAGATACAGATGTACAGATGAACAGCAGCAATGACAGGAGGCAGGCGCTGTGACAGACAAGGGGACAAGTGGCTTTAGCATTTGTTGATTTGGGCTTGTTACTCTCCCATGGCTACACAGGGGCTTTGGCAGTCATCACTGATGTCTGTGGCGGTATGTGTATCGCAGCAGCCTTGTTGACTCTGCTCGTGGTGAAATGGGCTGAGGGCTGAGGAGGACTAGCATGAGGGTGGGGGAGCTGTCTGCTCATTTCTGAAGTTTGCCTCCTGGTTGCCTCTCTTATATCTTAAGCTGCTGGTAAGCTCCCAGGGAGGCTAAGCAAAGGTAGCTTAATTACAGGGGCTGTTATTTACGAGGGCCCCAGCTGAATCCATCAAACTAACTTCACTTTAACCTGAGCCAGATTTGATTATGAAACCTATTTATCCAGTGTTTTCCCTTTGGCTCTGCGTGTTTTGATTTAGGTACATGGGCTTCCCGATTTGAAAAGTAGCTATGTTCTGACACATTTTATACTTTTAAAAGTAATATTGCATGTAACATAATTGGGGGGGGGACACCCATTCAACACAAACAAACAAACAACAAGATAAAGGCCTTCGAATTTAGAATAATGGGTACCTGCAAGGCAGCAACTTGCTTGAGAGATTTTCCTCAAGTAACTTATAACTATCAGTAGAAAGCCCGGGGGACTGACGGCTGTTTTTGCAGAAGCTGTTTGCTGTGGAATAAACAGACAAGTGCTCTATATATCATTTTAAGTAAGACAAATAAAGCACTGTTTCCACCTTACAACGATGTCATTGTCAGTTATATAAGAATAATTCTGTGTGACTTTTTATGAATTCTTCCCCTGTGCAGAAATACAATGGCCTAATTTTCCACTCCCTGTATTATAAAATAAATGGGCTTCTTCAGCAATCTCAGGTCCACCCAAACCACCTCATCTTGAGTGAAGAGCATCTTTCCTCTGTCTGAGTGCTCACCTGTGGAAAGTGAAAGGTGTTCTCACCTTTGGACACTTGCAGCTCTTGGATGTTGTCCCCTACCCATCTCCCCTCCTCAGCCAATGGCCGCTCCAGGACAAAAATGGGTACATCCCAAGTCTAAGTGACCTCTGGATGTGTCTATTGTTAGGGCTCAAGAGTAAAGCAATCCTCAACTAATTAGTGCAGATGGCTTCAATATGAAGAATCTGTCTCATTTGGTAGCATTTGTATTTAGGATTTAGTTCCCCTCAAGAGAAGCACTAAATGATCTCAAAGCAACAACCATACCAATTTAAAGTCATCTTGAAAAGTAGAATAAAAGCATCAATTCATAAATTGAGTGTTAAAGAACAGAAATCATGTATATATTTATTACTTTTCTTTTTAAATTATTTTTAATTTCAGTAGGCTGATTCGAGTATGCTTGGTATACCAACCTGTATATACCAAACTGTACGTATCATTTTGTAAGTATGACATGTTCCTGTACCTATGGAAGCATCACTGCAGTCAAGATAATGAACATATCCATCCTCCTCAAAGGTTCTTTGCGCCCCTTTGTGATCTCATCTTTCCACCCCCTCTTCACTCCCGCAATCTCTACCCAGACCCTAGGAAACTCATCAGTCTGCTTTCTGTTGGTATCGATTATTTGGCCTAAATAATATTATAGTATTATAGTAGATATTCTTTTTTTTATTTTAAAGACAAGAAGGTAAAAAACAGGAAAGTCAAGAGGCAAACAAATCAAAAGACAACAAAAGCAAAATGATAACAAAACAAAACAATAGGTTTTTAAAATAAGATGATAGAAATTTAACAATAGTTGTTATATTGCATATTGTTATCTTCAAAACAGTTACTCAGGTTACCAGACACAGGAATAAAATGAAACAGTAAAACAGAACAAAACATTGGATTTCAAAACCAAGGCAGAAGAAAATCCCCCACAGTTGCTACAAGACATATTGTTATCCTCCAAATAGGTACCCAGATCACCAGTCCTAGACTGGCAAAGTCAGTCAAACAATACAATCATTAAGTTATTTATTTAGTTAGTTTCAGTTTCTATCATCTCAGCCTGACTTCCTCGGAATCAGCCCATTGCTTACCAGGGCTGGGGTGGGGGTTAGGCGGAGTGTTGCTCTTCTTGTCTCTGAGCCTGTTCACTGGCAGGGTTTAGGGAAATTGTGGTTTGGCTTCTTGATTCTCTTCCCGCTACCCATGGTGACTGCCCCAGCTCCTAGTAGATATTCTTTTGGTCTGACTTCTTTCACTTACCAAAACTACTTTGAGATCTATTTGTTCCTTTCTATTGCTGAGTAGTACTCTACTGCATGGATTTGGTATGGATACGTGTATACCATGTTAATGATGGACATTTAAACTGTTTCTAGGATTTAGCTATTAAAAATAAAACTGCTATGAACATCTGTGTTCAAGATTTTGTATGGAAACATTCTTTCATTTCTCTTGGGTAAAAAGTAGAATATTTAGATCATATATTAAGGGCAGACCCAACTCTCAAATCTACCAAAATGTTTTCTAAAGTGATTGTACCATTTTACATCCCCACCAGTAGTATATGAGTTATACTTCTTCCATATTTTTCCTAGGAATTTTTGGTATAGACAGTCTTAATTATTTTAGCCATTCTAATAGATGTGCAGCTATAATTTCTTGTGATTTCAATTTATATTTTCCTAATTATTGATGAGATTAAGCATTTTTATGTGCTTATTTAACATCTGTGTATCTTCTTTTGTGAAACATATGCTAAAAACTTCCCCCTATGTTTTTACTGAAGTGTTTGCTTCCTTACTAACTTTTTAATTTTGGGAACATTTATTCAAGCTAACAGAATAGTTTTAAAATTTTTATTGTACATGTTTACAGTACATAATATTTGCACTCCTTGTGTGGAGTTGACCCATGTATATAATGCATCTTAATTCTTTTTTTCATGCCCTTAATTCTTCTTATATTCTGGATGTAAGTCTTTTAATACATATATTAATTACAAATGTTTTCTTCCTGTATGTGATTTATTCTCTTAACAGTATTCTTTTTTTGTTTGTTTGTTTTTGTTTTTTTTCTTTTTTGTGGCACTGGGGACTGGACTCACAACCTTGTGCCTGACAGGCAGGCACTTACGCCACTGAGCCAAACTCCCGGCCCTAGTTTTTTGAGGCTGGGTCACACTATGTAGCTCAGGCCTGCCTTGTGCTCGCGTTGTAGCCCAAGCTGGCCTCGAACTCACAACGCTCCGCCTACCTCAGCCTCCCGAGTACTGGGACTAAAGGCATGCGCCACCACACCCGGCTTTCTTAACGGTATTTTTAAGAGAACAGGAATTTTTAATTTTGATGAAGTATGAGTTAAGAATTTTTTCTTTTATGGACTACAATTTAAATATTTTGTCTTAGAGATGTTTGCCTAATACAAGCTCACAAGGGTTTTTCCTATTTTTTCTTCTAGAAGTTTCATAGTTTAAGTTTTATTATTAGATCAATGATTCAGCTTGATTTGGTTTTTGTGTAGAATGCAAAAATGTGGATCTTTTTTAAAAGTTACTTTTGCATATAGAGATCTGATTGTTCTATATCAGTTGTTGAAAAATCTATCTCTTCTTCACTGAATTTTCTTTGCATTTTTCTAGAAATCAGTTGTTCATATATATATGGGTCATTTTCTGAACTCTTTCATTTTTGGTCCCATTGACCTATCTTTACACAAATATCAAATTATTTTGATTACTCAAATTTTATAGAAGCCTACCAAGTAGGTAGTCTTAGTCTTCCAACTTAGCTCATCTTCAAAACTGTTCAGCTATTCTAAGATTTTTGCATTTCTGTATGAAACATAATAATCATTTTGCAATTTCTACAGAATATCTTGTTTGGGTTTTCACTGGGAACATATTAATAGATCAGTGTGGGGGTAAATGCACATCTTAAAAATACTGACCTTTCTGATACAGAACACAATATATCTCTTCATTTAACTGATATTATTTAAATTTTCGCTGTACCTTTTTTATGTGCAGGACTTTACATCGTGTTGGACCAGTTTCTAAGTATTTCATAATTTTGATGCTATTTTAAACTGTAATTTTAAAATTTTAGTTGCCAATAACTTATTTCTAGTATATAGACATAAAGTTGACTTTTATTGTTGTTGTTATTATTTATTTTTATAGAGCTGGGATTCTAACTCAGTGCCTCATATATGCCATAAAATTGGTTTTTAAACAGAGTAAGCTCATTTATTAGTTCTAATAGCTTTGAAAAGTATTTTCTATTAAATTTTCTACATAGGCAATCATGTTCTCTGAGAAGAGATACAATTGAATTCTTCCTTTCTAATCTAGATAACTTTTATTCATTTCTATTCTTTGCTTGAACAATCTAGAGCTCTTGGTAGAATGTCAAATAGAAAATGTTAAAGAAGACATAGTGATTTGTTTGTTATGTTACATTTTCAGTCTTTTATTCTTAAGCATTGATGTACATGTTCTCAATCATGTTGAAAACTTCATTTTTATCCCTGTTTTTGTTGAGTATTTTTAAAACCAGAATGAATGAACCTTTTTATCTTTTCCTTTTTTATACTTTGGTAATAGGATGGCATGAATTAATTGGTTTTAAGATATTAAAGCAATCCTACTTTCCTTAAATAAGCCCACTTGTTCACATGTACAACATATCTTTGTTCCATATTATTGAAATGAATTTGCCAGACCTCTGTTTCTGATTTTTTGTCTGTATTAATGAAAGAGACAGTGTGCAGTATCTTTTCTTGTTGTGTCTTTGGTTTTATTATAAGAAAAAAGCTATTCTCGTCAAATGCATTGACTATATCCTTTTCTTTTTAATTGCAAGGGAAAAATAGTATTATTTCAGTTTTAAATGTTTGCTTGAAGTCATTAGTCAAGTCACCTGACTTTAGTGTTTTCCTGGTGGATATTTTTAAAATACAAATATAATTTCCTTAATATATATAGTACTATGCAGATTATGTAGTCTTCTTTAATAAAGTTTGACATTTTATGTCTTTCAAGGAATATTGCCATTTCCTTGTGTTTGTCAGGTTTATTGCCATAAAGTTATAGATACATTTCCTTCATACTCATACAATATCTAGTAATGATATTCTCTCAGTCTTCACTTCTCTCAATCTTCATATTCATAATTTATGCCTTCATTCTATTTTAAATATCATTCTAACTGGAGGCTTATCAATTTTATTGACCTTAAGAACAAATTTTTGTTTTCAGTTATTTTCTGTATTGATTTTCTGTTTCCTAACTCACTGCTATGCATTCAGATTTTTATTATTATCTTTCTTCTACTTACTTTGTATTTACTTGGCTAACCTTCTACTCTTTCTTAAGGTAGAAGCAATAAACAAACATTTTAGCACATTCCCTTCAAAAGCTTTAATTTTGTTTATCAGGGCTACCAGAAATTTTTCAGAAAATCATTACTGCTTTATTCATTTTTCAAATCAATGTGTTTTACTTATTATATTTGAATGCATTTTATTTTTATTGTTCCTCAAATTAGTCATATATACAGCAAGTCCTGTGTGAAACTTATAATCAATAGATACTTAACAAGCAACTCATAATAGATACTTAACAACTCCCTTATTTTCATCCAAGACAGTAATACTCTATTTAGATTTTAAGCACCTGGAAGACAAGAGAAAGCAGGAATAGCACCTACTTGCTTAACAAGCACAGAAGATAATACTCATACTTTTCTGATTTTGTATGCTCCACTGAAACATCTATTTAAATAACATTTAAGGGGAAAAGTATGTTATTCTTTCTGGCAAAGTTAAAAGGAAATATTGATGAGAGTTTCTGAAAATATAGTACAACCATTTGATAAGTGTTTTGTATGAAACAGAAAACTCAAAGAAAATTATATAACAGCAGAAATACATGCGCCACTGTTTTAAACATTAACTCCTGCTTTTAAAAGTGGAATGAGAAGTTGTAATTTATGTTACATTTAACCAGTTCAAAGGATCTTTTCCAGTAACTGTGCTTCTTTTTTAATCTTCTTTGCTGTCTGTTTTGACTTCACAACCATTAGGAAGAGCTATTAGTGAAAAAGAAGATGTCTCAGGTATTAAAGTGATTGGTGCAAAGTACAATGATTCCTTTTTCCTGAGCATGTTTTTGCTATAAGTTAATGCCAGTTCAAATGTGATGCCAATTCTCACAGCTTTCGTTATCATGGAGGATTTTGCAGCCATCTCGGGATATGAGTAAAAACATTTTTAGTCAGAAATTTCACTCTTAACTGAAGAGCATAATATGGCAATATTCACTTTGGGGAATTTTAGTAGATGGCAAAAAATGTAATCTATTTAGATATTAAGTTGAACATAGGCCTGAATAATGTGGTTAAGAATAATTGGGATCCAATTACTCAAAGCTTCAGAGAGGACTTTGACAAGTGGAATTTCCTAAATTTACATTTGTGGGGTAAAGCCAGAGTGGTGAAATGATTTCAGCACCACAGTTTAACTTCCTGCCTCTCTTGGTCCCTTTGGGAGATAGTTTTCAGTAAATTGCAGAAATTTATACAGAAAAAAATGAAAGGCGAGACTGAGCACTCTTGAAAGAAGTAGTAGGCTGGAACCAGAAGAAGAGAGAGAGAGAAGGAGGAAGGGAGGGAGAGAGAGGACAGAGACAGAGAGAATATCCTGGAGACAATTTCTATAACATACAAATTTTACAACTTTTAAACAATTTCCCTGCTTAGCAGACCCACCAGAGCATAACAATAGCAGTTTGTACATTTCAACTGCTTTCTGTGCGACTTATCATTGATAAATCAGTTATCCAACAGATCAATAGTCTTGGAGCTGGCAAAAGTAATTTAATTGATTTAGATTATCCAAGACACATGAAAATAGATAATTCAGCATATAGAAGGAGGAAAAGACCTATTATGATCATTTATAAATACTAGCTATGACCAGGCATGGTGCTGCAAGCCTGAAATCCCAACACTTAGGAGGTCAAGGCAGGAGGATCACAAGTTTGAGGCCAGCCTGGGCTACAAAGTGAGTTCAAGGTCAACTTCCACTACAAAGTGAGATTCTGCAAAAAAAACAGAAACCGAAACAAAAAACTATCCTTGTCCCAGGTAATCTTCTATAAGCTTTAAATGTGTTGTCTTACAAAAGTCCATGCATAAGAAAACAGATTTGAAAAGAGCAAGCCATTTTCCTAGAGTCACATAGTGGTGCATGTTTGAGTTAGGAATGAGAAAACAGTTCT
Organism: Dasyprocta punctata; assembly: GCA_004363535.1. Lineage (NCBI taxonomy): Eukaryota > Metazoa > Chordata > Mammalia > Rodentia > Dasyproctidae > Dasyprocta > Dasyprocta punctata. Next base: position 10,095 of record RJWM01035945.1, on the reverse strand, counting down.
GTCAAGTACCCAGGTTAGTAATCCTGGCCACAATAAACGTTCCTTGATGCATGCTGATGTACAGAGAATAGTTAGATAAAATTTGCTGTAGCAGAACCCAACCCAAGTTAAAAAATATTGGAGGAATATGAGGGTTAATATAGAGGCATTATGAGCACAGATTGTATATAATCATTATTTTTAAAAATAATGTCTACCTTTTAAAATAATCATCCATTATTTCATTAATTCTCAACATAACTCCTGAAAGTAAGACTTCAGATAACCATCTGTATTGGGTAATACTATATACCCCCAAGTCCTCATACTGCTGAGTCTAGTGCTTGTGTTCAGTTTGTTGTCTAGCGCTGGGATTGGCACATGCCCAGGGGTGGAGCTGAGATACAGTGTAAGGGAAGGTGGGTCTTCCCCTTCTGCCCTCTCTCTCTCTGGCCAGCGCGGCTTGCTGCTTGCGGCTGCCATGAACGGCAGCCCCGCCACCCCATGCTGCCTTGGAGCCAATTTAAGTATGGACTGAAACTCCCGAAAAACTGTAAGAATAAACCTTTCCTTCCCTAATTTTGGGCATCAGGTATTTTGTCTCGGCAATGAGCAAAAAGTAACTAAGACACCATCTTAGAGATAAGGAAACTTCAGTTCACAGGGATTAGATGCTGATCCCAAATCAAGCAGCCAGAAGGACAGAACCAGCCAGAACTCCAAGGAGAGCTCCTGCCCAGCCTGTCCTGGTTAACCTTAGTACCTAAAGCATCTCACTGCAGGAACGTCTCACTCCCTGAGCCACCCTAGGAGGAGTGAAGATCACGACAACCTCACCCTCCACATCCGTCTTTCTAGTTCAAGACCCTAAGAAGGAGCAGCAAGGGAGGAAAGGTGCAAAGTGGGCTGGGACAGGCTGCAGACTGACAATGTGAACACACAGATCACAAAGATCACAGGACAGTTTCAGCTGGGAGTTCATGTTGCTTTCCTCTGCTTATCCCTACCACAGTCATCCAGCTGGCTCCTTGGCTACAGGCTGGCCCTGGGCCCCTGGCTGGCAGCACGTGTCCTAATGAGACCCACTCTGCAGATGGTGCTGCTTATTCACTCAGGGCTGTCCCAAGCCTCTAAGCAGACAGGAGCCTTGTTATGAAGGATTCACATTAGGTCTAGTGTCTGGTTCCAAAAGTGGGGTTTGTTATTCTATTGGTCTGTTTTTGTTGTTGTTGTCGTTGTTGTTGTTTTGTCTTTAGAGATGATGGTTCTCAAGTCTCCTGTGATGAAAGAACCATTTCCTCTGTCTATCTGGCTTTCATTAGCGCTCAGAGACTGAGGGACAGAGGGAGCTGGAGACACCCAGGTTAGGCGGAGAAAATCAGGTCAGGCGGAAACCCTTTTGTTAAAAAATTCAAAGAAGATGAAGTGACTTAATTGGACAAGCATTGAGGACAGGAACACCTATCCTGTAGACTTCCCCAGGTTTGTGGTCTCAAACATTCTGTGGATCCCCAATAACAGAGTTCTTGCCAAAATCTGTGTTTCTGAAACAGATTTCATAAAATAATTTTTAATGTTAATTTTTATTGCATGATTCTTTGCATTCTATATCAAAAGTCTGTATATGTATAGCTAAAAATGTATCTTTCACTTTAGCATTAACCAGAAATAAAAAATATAGTCCACTATCACCTTGCTGAAGTTTTGATGGGACTGAGGGGTCATCATATGGTGAAGGCTGATAAATAAATTACTCTCCCAAGTAATTATTAAATAATTACTCTGAAATAATTATTTAAGAATGTCTTCTTTCTTTCTTTCCGTTTGAGATATAATTTCTGTAATATAAAAGTCTCCCTTTTAAGGTATACAGTTCCATGTTTTCAATATCTTCCCAAAGAGGGATGTCCTTTCTAGCTATCTAATTCCAGAATATTCTCCATAGCCCAATAACTCATATTCTATTCTCCTCCAATCCCCTAGCAACTACTAATCTACTTTCCATTTCTTGCCTATTCTGAACCTTTCATATGAATAAAATCATACAATATGTGATCTGTTGTAAATAGCTTCTTTCACTGAGCACATTTCTAAGATTCATCCTCTGGTAGCATGTATCAATATTTTATTCATATGCATAGGCTTTTCAACAGATTTGTTGAGATACAGTTGTTATACTATGTAATTAATTCATTTAAAGTGTAAGATCAATAGTTTTTAGCATATTCACAGGTATATGCAAACATTTCCATTAGAGTGTTTTCATTAGCTCGAAAAGAAAACCTGTAACTTTCAACCATAATTCTTTTATCTCTCCCAGTCCTCACCCACCCACCCCACCTCTTAGTGCTAAAAAGATCACTAGTCTATTTTTATATTATAGATTTTCCTTCTTAGACTTCATGTATGTTACACCATATATCATTAGTTCATTCTTTTTATGGATGAATAATATTCCTTTGTATAGATCTATCGCACTTGGTTTATCCACTATTCAATAGGTATTTGAACTTTTTCCTCTTTTTGACTATTGTGAACCATAATTCCAAGAGCATCCATGTATAAGCTTTTTATGTTGACATATGTTTTCTTTTCTCTTGGCTATATACCTAAGAGTGGAATTTTTGGGTGATATGGTAGCTTTATATTTAATATTTTGGTGAACTACCAAACCCTTTTACAAAACAGCTGTACCATTTTGCAGTCCCACAAACAAGTGTGAGAGCTCCAATTTCTCTATATCTTGGCCAACACTCAACACTCAGCATTTTCTGTCTCTTTTTTTTTTTTTGGCCATCTTAATAGGTGTGAAGTAGTATTTCATTATGGCTTTTATTTGTATTTCCCTGGTGTCTAATGCTGATGAGTATTTTTCATTGCTTAATTGGCTATTTATATATCTTCTTTGGGGAAATATTTGTTCAAATATATCTCAGTTGGGCTATATGTCTTTTTACTGTTGAATTATAAGATTTATTTATGTATTCTGGTCCCTTATCAAATATATGATTTGCAAATAATTTCCTCTCAGTCTATAGATTGTCTTTTCACTTTCTTTTAAAATATGAACATTTAAGATTTTTATGTAATGCAATTTACCTATTTATTATTTTGTGGCTTTTATTTTTAGTATAACATGTAAGAAATCATGGCCTACTTCAAGATCACAAAGAAATATGCTTATGGTTTTTGGAAGAATTTTGTAGTTTTAGCTCTTATAGCTAGGCCTTGATCTGTTTGAGTTTTGTACGTTTTAGTTTTGAAGTAAGGCATATTCTCCACCTTTTTGTATGTGCACATGTAATTTCCAAGAACTAGTTATTAAAGACTGACCTTCATTGAATTGGTTTGGTTCCCTTGTGAAAAATTTATTAACCATAAAAGAAAGAGTTTATCTCTGGACTCAATTCTGTTCCATTAGTATGCTATCTTTGTGACGGTATGGTATTATCTCTTTTCTTTTCTTTTTTGCTGTACATTTGTGGTAATTTGTGAAATAAAGAAGTAAGGGCTCTCCAGGTTTTTTCACTTTCAAAATTATGTGGCTATTTAGGGTTCTTCACATTTCTGTATGAACTTTGGGATCAGTTTGTCAATTTTTTAAAGGCAGCTGGAATCTTGAAAAGGATTTGGTTGAATCTGTTGATCAACATAAGAAATAGTGACATCTTAACAATATTACATCCTCCAATCTACAAACTTGGGATGTCACTGCATTTATTTAAGCCTTCTTTCTTCTTTAATTCTTTCAGGAATGCTTTAAATGTGCAAAAATTCTCTCTACCTTTTTTTGATCAAATTTGTTCCAAACATTTCAGGGTTTTGTTGGTATTATATATAGAATTGTTTTCTTAATTTCACTTTTCAATTGTTCATTTAAATGTCTCATTTTAAGGAAAGACTTGGTGCTTCATCATACCCAGCTTAATGCTGGTGTCATAGATAAATTTAGGTGGGAAGTGGAAATCTTCCTTAATGCAATCATTTATAGTTTTTTCTACCCTTTCTAATGTAAAAGTCTTAATAAACAAGAAAGTGTACTGCAAGCCTTCTTAGTCATTACTCAAAGGCCATATGATAGAGAGCAAAGAGAAACATTTTGATTCCAAAGCATATTATAAGAATTTCCCCACTGCACCATCAGGATTATCAACCATAGAGACAGTTTGCCTTTTCTTGGAATATGTTTAGAATACTCACAATCCAAAGGATTAAATCTAAGCACCAAAGTCAGCTATATTATATTGCATCTTTAAGTCTCTCTCCCCAAAAGAACTGCTCAAAAATAACTTATTTGTCTAGAACATTGCCCCTTGCTAGTCTTGTTTGTTATTGATTAATTTGGCCCAGAATAATATTTCCTTAGTGGTTTACTGCATATGATCAGCATTTATTAATCTTGATAGCATAAATAATAACCACTTAGCCTACAATCAGGACAAAGACTTGTTTGGCTCTGGAAACAGTTTTACAGAGTCTATTATATCAGTTTTGCAGTACAGTCTCTGTATTTGTGGTATGACCAAAAGATCTTGGGATAGATCAGATGAAACTATAGTTTCAAAGTAATCCCATCCCACAGAGCAAAACCACATACAAACACACAGGAAGAATGAAAACACTGTGTCGACACATATGCACATATGAACAGGTACCCCCCTCCTCACAGCTCTGTTTTACAAAACCCTCCCTTGAAATTTCATCCTATTATAGATTGATGCCACTCAGTCTTTTCCTTTTTCTCTCTCAGACTTCTCAAGAATGGGCTAGCTCCCAGTCTCTACTTCAAACATATCTGTCTTCTTTTCTTAAACCCACAGCACCGTTTGCTGGTTTCCACCATTTGCTCTGTGAATATGACCTCAATAGAATCACCCTACTTACAAAAGCTAGTAGGTAATTTTCAGCCCTTATCTTCTTGGAATGTATATGACATTGAAAGTCAGTTTTTTCTTTTTAAAGTTCATTATTCTTCTCTGGTTTCAGAAATAGCATATTCTTTGGGTTGTTTTCTACTTCTCCAGTCATTGCTTCTCAGTCTCTTTAAAGGATTCCTCCCTCTGCTCATTGCTTTTCATCAACTTCACATGTACCTCACATTACCCCTGTATTCAGAGGACTCTTAATCCATGGGTCCTGCCTTTGGGTTCATAAGGCCAATCATGTATGTGGCACATCCAGCGTGACATCTGCAGGCACAGCAAACTCGACATGTTCAAATCATAGGAGAAATCTTGATTCAGGAATCAGATCTCTCTTTCTCTTTCATATTAACTATCTCAGTGAATAATATTATTTATCATTTATCCACCCAAATCACAGTTTTTCTCCCTCTCCCTTCTTCCTTCTAATGAAAGTTGTTCTCAGGTTAATTCTTCCTCATAAACAACTCTCAGATCCATTCTGTCCATTACCATTGCCATCGTGTTAGCTGCCTGTCATCATCTTTCTTGCCTGGATTACCTACTAGCCTTCTGCCTCTTTCCACATTATCACTTTTACAGCATGTAATACGTCCTGACATGGCAGTCAGAATGCTCTTTCTAACCACAAGTCTGGCTGCGTCTAGCCTTGCTTAGCAAACTCGGTGACTTTCATTTGGATTTAATATTGGAATTTAATATTAAATGCTTTGATTTGGTTTATCAATCTTAATGTTTTCATCTCCAGGTTTGCTCTACGCTCCATAATGGTGCTGTCTATGTATCCTACCCTCTGAAATGCCCCAGTCTTTACTCTCTTTGTTCTCTTTTTAACCTTCAGACTTTTGCATGCTCTGGCCCCTCTGGAATGCCTGTAACCCTTGGGTCTTGTCTGGACACCTGCCTTACTGCATATATTTCTTCCCCAAACCCACCATCCCAACCCTACACTATCTGCTGCCTCTCTGTGATCCTTTAACCCCACATCCTTTCCTCTCAATTCTGACTCTTCACCATGTTTACTAATCTGGGTCGTGTCTACACTTCTTGACATGCAATACTCTAAGCTGTCTGAAGGAAGGGATCATGACATGCTTGCGACAGAACCCCAAAGGCTTTGTTCAAGTCCTGGAAAACAATGAACGCCTCAAAAGTCTCCAGAACAAATCACTGTGTACATATGAGGATCATGGACTTACCAAATGCCCCTGAGCCTCAGTGTCTTGCCCCATGTACATGGGCTTCAGCATCCATCCGCAGAGGGGTCTTCTGAGAATCAAATGAAATGAAGGAGGTGAAATGCGCTCTTTGAGCTCACACACTGTACACATGGCATAAATGATTGTGGAAACCACGGGTGGGTTGTTTTTACCTTAAGTATAGCATAGTCACAAATGGATGCCTCACACTGAAACCTTATTTAGAAATTTGTCTTGGACAGGAAGGCAGCCTTCTTTAAAATCATATCATGTTCTCGTGGTGGCTGTCAGAAGTCTGAGACTCCAAACTAGAACCTTAAACACTTAACATGATCTGTATACGTGGTTTCGATACCAAATATGAATTTTGAAACATTTATATACAGATTCAAAGCCAGGCAGAAGGAAGCAACTCCCATCATTGGGACATGGTTTCATGTAGACTTTAGGGTACCACCAGACTTACCAGGCATTGAAATGAATTAAGGAACAATTTATTTATTTGTTTGGAGTTATTAAGATCCTCTGCTCCAAATTTCTCCCTTGGCCATCATTCCAGTTAACTGCATAAACCATTTCTCTGGATGCTGTTTTGTTTAAATGGAATCCATTGTCCTTTTTAATCTATGTTGTTATCTGGGTCACTCCCCTGCATCTATGTCTAACATTTTGAGAATGTTTGAAAATTGAGATAAATACTATTACTTAATTTTTATCTAACAAGTATAATAGACTTTGGTACAGGGAAATTTCCTTTGTGGGAATATAGATTTAGCAGTAAATTTTATTCATACACTGCCCCCATCCCCTCTCCACTCCCTCAGTGCCTAACTCCAAGTTCTCTGGATTATCCCTATCTCAAAAGCCAACAAATACAGTGGAAGATCCTGAAGGCGTTAGATGGATTCTATAAGGTATTATGTTTATTTATTGAAAATATAACCTACATAGAACATAATTCACTGGGTCAAGTTAGGGGAATGTTTACATAATTATTGCACATCTATGTATTAGGAGGTTATTCACCATTAAAAATCACATTTTTCAAGACATTTTTCATCTTAGAAGAAGTCAGAAAATGATCAGAAAAAAGACATTTTAAATAAAATTCTGTAACCTACATACAAATAGATAAAATGAGGAAAACACGGAAAGAGACATGCGTTGCTGAGAAATGATGACATAAAAGATGTCCTCCATAACTGCTCATCGGACCCAGCCCTGTGAATCCTTGGGGCTCCTGGTGGCTGCAAAGATTCTGGGTGGAGAAGAGAAGCCAGGTTGTACCCAGGGGCCACTTTTCTGTGCATCCACCTATTAAGTGCCTGGAGACTGTTCAGGGGAAAGGAATTTGAATCCCTGAGGATCCAAGAAGCTGGAATCTCTTTTCATGTTCGAAACATTAAATAGTAAGTTTTTACATGATCACTTCATAGTTTTTCTTTCCAGCTTGTGAAGGGGAGCCCAAGGGCGTGCCATCATGGCCACCCACCTCCAATCTGAATTGGTGCTTTGAGTAGTACAGCCCTTGGTCAGTGTATGAGGAACTTGTTTTACCATTTCTTTTGGTTGCATACTTTTCTGATTAAAAAATCCCATGACTAAAAGTCTCATGACTAAAGTTTTGAAAATCACAGAAAATTACTTTAAAAAGAGAACCTAAACATCTGTAATGTCATCACCATGAGCATATTATAGCTTCTCCCAATCTCTTTTTTTGACATATTCATTTGCATGTATGTTACATCATTTTATTTTAAATATCTGGCTTTTCCTTTTTTATACCTTACCAATTTCTTCTGCCATTAAAAAATATTTTGAAAGCATGGTTTTTAATGGTGAGTACCCTCTCACTGTAGAGCTATAACACTATTTTAGCAAACATTTACCCTGACCCAATGTGCTATGATCTAGGTGGAGTATATTTCCAGTAAACCCCACCAAGATGTATTGGCTTCAAGACCCCCAACATCTGGATTTTCCCTGACAGTAGAGGATCACAGTTGATTTGCTTTCAGAGCATAAGAAAAAGTGGTTAATTCTGAACTACTACAGTCTGGAAGTTTTTGGAAACAAAGCCTGTATGTGGGATCATTCTTTCTTGGAGTTTGCATTGCCTGTAAACAGCTTTCTTATACTTAGAAATATATTAAATATATTACCAAGTACTAATGATAATGACTACATGACTCTGTCTTATGTGCTAAAGAATTTACCTTTACAAAAGCACTGCTAAATTAGAGGGCACTTCCCAACCTGGTACACAACCAATAAGCAGGACAAAGGCAATATGAACCAGCTTTGCCCCCACCCCACAATCTGATGCGCCAGAATATCTCTTAGCACTCCTTTGTTCTTCTTCTTCCGTATTCTTTCACAAAATGGTAAAATATACCTTTCAAAAAACATGCACTCTCTTCCTAGCCTGCCCCATAACTTTCCCAATGTTCTGAAGGCAAACACTTCAAAATATGAAGTGCCCCAGGTTAACCATTTTGTCTCATACCAACAAACAAAATTACTCTGACTCCCAGACTTAAGCATACAAATAGATGGGGCCACTATTGCAATAGAGCAAAATGGCACTCCTACAGGTTTTTACTCTGTGTGTGTGTGTGTGTGTGTGTGTGTGTGTGTGTGTTATGCAGTCATCATTTTAAAACATGGTCTGGAAGAAACCAATAAGAAACAATTAAAATGGATCTCATGATGTCTGATTCCTCATCCTATTTTTTTTTCTAAAACCCTTCAGGCACCAACTTGTAACAGAGCTTAATGGCATGTATCTGGTTGGAAAACATCTAAAAGAAGAAACAGAGGGAAAATACAAAAGCTCACAACTGGCTGGATAGAAACTGTGATCAGGGACCAATCTGTGTTACCTCAGTAGGAGCCTGAGTTGAAATGATGTACCAAGGGACAAATAAATAACTCTCTGTGTAAAAGGGGGACTGTAGGAAGGGAAGGAGGTGGAGAGAAAAGGAATGGAGGAGTTCACAGCATGGAAGTCAGAGATTAGTCTGAAACTGGAATCCTAGAAGGAAATAGAATTAATTTATTTAATTCTTTTCTCCCTTCCCCTCCCCCACACAGGGATACTACAGGATCAGAATGAAAGGCAGAGGAAGCGTGCCCCGTTAACAGTGATGACGTTCAGGAGTTCCACTATTAGGAAGTGGCATTGCTATTCCGGGTTTTCACTCTTGAGCTCCTTGTAGCTTGGGGGCATGTCACACACTTGTGAGAACTTTACCGGAGTGTTGATGCAATATTGTGTCAGTAACTGAGTGATTTGTTTTTCCTCTGGACATTGATTGAAGAAATTCTTATTACATTTTATAGCTTGCTTGGCCTTCGTATGAGAGTCAAGACATAAATTGGACCATAAATTGGCCTCTGTCAGAATCTACATCGGAATGACACCAAATACATGTCATCGGGCTTGTGCTCCAGCTAACAGCAGGAATCCACTGGTGCTTGTCATCTTGATCAAATGTTCACCTCACTCCCTTTTCCAGCTTCTGCCTCTACTTTGAAGAAAATACAGTAAAGACCCTGGCAAATTTGCTGTTTGGATTCAGCAGTGTTGTACAGCAGAAAGAAAACAGGTGGATTTAATTGATTGGTTCCAGGTTAAGTCTCCACTGTGAGTATCAGAGGTAGGATGCATATAAATAAAAGTGGATGCAAAGAAAGAAATATATAGTTATACACAAAGAACAAGAAGGTGTACATAACAGATATATTTATCCCACAAGTAAAGCCAGGACTTGATGATTCATGAGTGGCAGAGATATGGTTGACTTACAGAGATTTGTTCTCTGGAGTAAGATAAACTTGTCATTTCAGTTCCTACCATTATGGACTCTGAGTGGAAAATCAAATGTTTTCAAGAGTTGGCTTACATTATCAGTGCAGCCCTATGCATTAATTAAAAACTTCAGATGGTTTTTCCAGACATAAACATGTATTACCATTTTGATAAGAGTAAGATT
>RJWM01035944.1:0-18507 GCA_004363535.1 Dasyprocta punctata | reverse complement strand
AAGGATTCTATAAAGTAGTAAAAGAAAATTAACAAAATTAGATGACAGTAACAGAAAAATAAAATCAAGGCAAAAAGAAAAATGAAAAGAAAAAAGATAACAAAAGAAAGAAAAGAAAGGCCAGTGTGGTGGTGCATGTCTGTAATCCCAGCAATTAGGAAGTTGAGGCAAGAGGATCACTTTGAGTTTCAGGCCAGCCTGTGTTACATAGTGAGATTCTGTTACAAAAAAAGGAAAAGAAAAAATTAAATAAAAGTGAAAACAAAGCACAAAATACCAATGAAGACAAAGATAAAGAAAGTCCTCTGTGCTTTTGAATGAATGGTTTCTTTCTAAGTTCTGTAGTATTGAAATCCATCAGATATGAGGGAGGGATTGCAAGTCAGTAGTAAGTCTTACTTCGTTTTCAAGTTTTTGCATACGAATGCAGAACCCTGCACAGCTTTTCTGCTGAGTGTGGTCAGCCAGTAGTACCTATCCTAGTGATGTATTCACTCCAGGGACTCCCAGCTTCTGTGTTCATCACTTACCCAAAGTCAGTGCTTTCCCCAGCTGGATTTATGGTTTGTGAGTTTGTGTGGCCCTCCCATTCCAGAGACCATTTAACTCCAGGCTATTGAAACCATACAAGCTTAGGTGTATCCCTGGTTGTTATGGCTTGTCTTTAAATGCTCCTTGAAAGCCTCATCTGGTCATAGTTGGGGCTTACTCAAGAGGTGGCTGGATTTAGAGTGTGTTACACTGGAGTTGATTCATGGTACAGAGCTAGGCTCCAAGGCACTAGGATTAAGGGTATAAGAGCTACCCTTCCTAAGTACCTTGGATACGATATAAGGAATAGAAAGATTTGCGGTCATCCCTTGTTGCTACCCTCTTCCCACCTTCCTCTGTGATGCCTGGCTGCTATGCCACTCTGCCTTGGAGCAACCTGATTATTGGCTGAAACCTCTACAAACTGTGAGTTGCTTTTTGCTGAGATCTTTATTATGCTTTTTCAATTTCTCTAATACTTAGCATGCTTTGATTAGAGCAGATTAGCTTTTGTGTGTGGGCCCAAGCCAATGAGTTAAAAGCCCGAAGAACCGAGATAAGTTCTCCAAAGAAGAAAGAAATTTGGCATCGAAAATGTGACATAGAAATTGTGACTGAGATTGTTACCTGCCTGGTTTGCCTGTGGTATTCAGACTCAAATCTGAAACATCAACCTTTAACTGAATTTTCATTGTGTTGATTTTCACTATAAATGAGTCAAATGAGTGAGCCTGTTCCTTATAATAAACCCTCTCCTCTCTCTCACAGACACACACATATATACACAAAGTCATACACTGAATTTTTTCTGTTTCTCTGGATAATCTTTATACATTGTAGGAAGAGAGTTTTCTTCATTGATTTTTGTAATGCTGAAAAATCAAGGGGAATTTGGAAGCAATGTGTGTTGTAATCTTATGTATTGCATATTTAAAAAAGTAGAACACGATTTTAAATGTTTTTCACATAAAGAAATGATAAATGTTTGAGGAGATAGATTGTATTTACCTGGATGGAAACATCACATAATGTATACATGTATCAAAACATCACCAAACTCAATAAATATAGACAGTACATTTTGGTTTTATGTATTACTTTAAAAATGAATTAAAATTGCTCCAAAAATAAACAAATTGCAAATTTAGTCAAGAATAGTCTTCATAAACTCATCACTTTCAGTTTTCTAATATGTAATTCTTGTATTCCAACTAATTGTTTAATTTGAGATCAAATAGCAGAAGAATTCTCTGTTGAAGACATCAAATTTCTAAATAAAAGTTGCAATATTTTCCTTAACAGAGTTATCTGAAGAATATTTCCTAATGATCTTAAATCATAACCATTTATGTATACCCTTAAAAAATCAATTTCTGTGCTTTGAGTTGTTGAGTCAGAGTCTCACCCTGTAGTGAACGATCACCTTGAACTCACCATGAAGCCCACGTTGGGCTCAAATTCACTATGTAGTCCATGTTGAGCTCAGAATTATAGCAGTCCTCCTGCCTCACCCTTGTGAGCTCAGGGATTAGAGGTGTGATCTACCACATCCATTCCTGCTCATTTCTGTGCTTTGGAACCTGCTATTCTTAAAGACATAGTGATGTATTCTGGGAAGCCCAAGCCTCCTTTTGTTTAAGAAAATATAAATGTTGAAAAGAAACAAATTTAGAGAGTAGCACAGAGTTGTTTTAAAAAGTGAGAGAAATGATTGCTGTGAATGTAGTCTGCATGTTTGCACCCACATCAACCTGAAATGAACCCGCCCAATTAACCAGGCAGAAGTGTGCCAGGCCCTGTGGGTACAAAAACTGTATCTAGGGTCCCTGTTTCCTCAATTATGAGCCCTTGGATTATATAGGTATTTTCCCTTTTAAAACATTTGGAGGTTAGAGAATCACCAGAAAGAATATATGTGGAAAGAGTTTGTTTTCAGTTTAATAATTTTAAAAAAACTGTGTCTTAACATATTTCACAGAACTTACGTGAAAAATGGACAGTGACATGAGAAGGCGACTTGCTGGGTTGAATTTGGGCAGGAAAAGAGGACAAGAAGGTAACTATCTAACCTATGATTTGCAAATCCAGTAAAAATTAGAGAAGGAGAGAAAGGAAGCGTAAGAAATCCCTAATGAAAGGAAAGTATGAAAAATTTGGTACAGAAATTATCAGCTTGCATATTAGAATACATTAGCTTATTGTTACTTTAAGAGACACTGTTTCATGCACACAGTCCACAGTGTTTTTTTCAATTAATTATTTTTCTTTGTAGATGAAGTTTTAGTTTTTGCTGGTGCTTTCAAAATTTTCTCCTTAGACTTAAGTGTGTGTATGTGTGTGCATAGGATGGCTAAAATGATTACACATCTAAATGTATTGGTTATTGAAAAGGAACAGTTGATACTCCCATGTTTATATTAATTTTGCATGTCTATACCTGTTAATCTAAACAACTCTTTTGAAGGCAGTGATATGCAATACTGCAAGCATTGTGAAATTCCTATCATCTTGCTTTGTAAACCTATAATGCTACTGTTTTGGATTTGTAAAAGAAAAAAAGTTGAAAAAGATACATCAGGTCAAAACAGTTTATACATCAAGTACAATATGCTGTAAAGCATTGACATAAATAAAAGATATAAACTATAGTCTATGCTGAGCAACATAAACAAATTGTTAAACTCTACAAAACAACAAAAAGTCAGAATTACAAGACAAAATTGACAAAAAGTCATAATTATAAAGGTGTATTTGGTGATATACTATGTCCCCCCAAGTCCTCATGTACTTTTGATGGGGCTGAGTCAATGGTTTGTTATTGGTTTGTTGTCTGGTGTGGGGATTGGTAATGTGAGTGCCGCACCTGCCCAACGGTGGAGCTGAGGTACAGTATAAAGGAGGCAGGTCTTCCCCTTCCTTGCTTCCACTGTCTCTTGCTAGTGTGCCTTGCTGCTTGCAGCTGCCATGAATGGCTGCCCCGCCATGCCACACTGTCTTGGAGCCAACTAAGCAAAGACTGAAACTCCACAGAAACTGTAAGAAATAAACCTTTCCTTCCCTAATTTTGGGTGTCAGGTGTCTTGTCTCGGCAATGAGTGAAAAGTAACTAAGAAAAAATTTGGTACCAGTGGAGTGGGGTTGTTGCTGTTACTCAACCTGACCATGTGGTTTGAGAGCCTTTGGAAATGGCTTATGGGAAAAGTTTGGAAAGGTGTGGAGATGTTGCCTACATGCCTAGAGCTGGAAAACTTAGGCTGTTCTGTATGGGAGATTCTGATCAGAGCTCAGATGACCAGAAGGCGGATAGGAAGCCTGCCAGTAAGGACAAGGCTTGGGAGGTTTCTGCTGGGAAGAAGGACCTCATTGGTTGTTGGGTTCCACTTAATGTGTGTTATGGCTTGGCAGAAAGCTTGTCTGCATTTTGCCTGTGTCCAGAGACTTTGTCTGAGACTGAGATTAAGGGCAAAGAGCTACTTAATCTGGCAGAGGAAATCTCAAGGCAGGAGACTGTGGAAGAGGTGGCCTGGCTATTATTTGGGGCATTTAGCCAGATTTATGTTGGGAATCAGGAGCAGGGAGCCCAGCATGGTGATTTAAAACATGAGTTTGGCCAGGAAGCTGTGGATTATAAAGATGGAGCTGAGACCTTGACGGCTGAGAAGGAACAAAGGAATAAAAAAGATGGACTGGGGGCATCCCAGGAAGCAGTGGGCCTTCACCCTTTGCAGCCTCAGCCCTTCAAAAGTGAAAGAGTTTGCTTGGAGGAAAAAGTAGCAGACTGCCTGTCCCAGAGAGGCGACAGAGGCCACAGGAGGTTTCAAAACTGTTGTGACTGCACCAGGTCCCAAAATGTAAGTGGCCATGCCAGATTGCAGAACAGTGGCAGCATAGAGAAGCTGTTCCTCACAATCAGGTTCAGAGAGCTCAGTGATCCAGGCAGTCGACCAATACAGACAAGAGAGGAAAAAGCCTGGCTGCTACTCCAATCTGCAATGGACCTTGGCAGCATCCACATGGTGCTGCTTTGAAGTATAAGAAAAGGCTAATGCAACTTCGACCTCACCTGCCGAGAACAATGTATAAAATGTAAGGGTAAAGCCAAGGAACATGGACCATCCAAGAAAAGCTATGGAAGTTAAGACCCCTGAAAGTGCCATGGGGGTGAAATCACTGAAGCCTTTGGAGCTTGCAACTAGATTGCTTCAGATGCTGAGCAGAGAACTCCAGGACTTAATGTTTGCCCTGCTGGTTTTGGACTTGCTTTGATTCCAATGCTTTGCATTCCCCTGTTTGTAAGTTTTGGAATGGTAATGCTTATCTTGTGCCTTTATATGTTGGAAGTGTTTAACCTTGTTTTCATTTGTACAGGGGGTTACAGTTAAGTTTGCCATAGGTCTTGGAGGAGATTTGGGACTTGGGCTTTTCAGCAATGGTGAAACTGTTAGGATTTTGGCAACTGTTAGAGATGGACTAAATATCTTTTACGTTAAAGATGTACATGAGGCCTTGGGGGTCCAGGGGTGGAATGTATTTGGTGATATACTATGTCCCCCCAAGTTCTCATATACTTTTGATGGGGCTGAGTTAATGGTTTGTTATTGTTTTGTTGTCTGGCGCAGGAATTGGCAATGTGAGTGCTGCACTCGCCCAGAGGTGGAACCAACATACAGTGTAAAGGAGGCGGGTCTTCCTCTTGCTCGCTTCCATTCTTTCTTGCTAGGGTGCCTTGCTGCTTGGGACTGCCATGAATGGCTGCCCCACTACGCCACACTGCCTTGGAGCCAACTAAACACAGACTGAAACTCCCAAGAAACTGTAAGAAATAAACCTTTCCTTTCCTAATTTTGGGCATCATGTATATTGTCTCAGCAATGAGTGAAAAGTAACTAAGACAAAAGGTAAATTTGAACAACTCAGAAGCTACATAGAAACAATAGAGGAATTGAGTAACACAAATAACGTGTCTGGAAATGTGTTGTACCTATGTACTCTACAGAAAGTTCAACATAGAAGAATGTACATTTTAAATCATGCCTGTGATGTTTAAAAATATTTATAAAGTGAACTTATTCTCAGTCATGAAGAGTCATAATCATTGAAAGCATATTATCCCTTCACTAGGCAATGAGATAACTATTATAAAGACTAAATGAGAGCAAATGGACTTAGGTTGCTCCTTGGTCTGTGGTTGTGGTGGCCATGGTGTTTTCTTATGGCCCTGTTAATGTCGGGCCCAAGTGTGGAAAGGTGAATGAAGCAAACCTTGCTGGAGTTGGGGTGGGAGGAGATGGCGTGGGTTCTAGTCCTGCCAGAGATGCTCTGGAGTCCCCTGTGGTGTTGATGTCAGGTTTAGAACAGGTATGTGCTTTGATTCTTGGGGTCAGCAGGTAGAGGCGAATTGTATCAGGTATTATTAACAAGACATTTTCAGAAAAGAAGGCCAAGTTCAACAGCATAATTCTGAATTTACAGAAGAACGAAATAAATCTTAGGAATAACTGCAACATGCTTGGAAAATCAAAGTATAGTTTTACAGTTTGCACAGTATCCAAAAGAATCTAAACATGAGGACTAGAGAAAGCTAGAGCCTAACCTAAAGTGTATTGTTATCTGTATTGAAAAGAATTCCTGTCTGCTGTCCAGTCTGTCTCATTAACCACAGAAAAGAGATCTGTAGTTATAGTACAATCATTAAAACAAATCAAATATTGACCTACAGTCAATGTCTACTAAAGAAACAGCTTCATCTTTCTAAAAATAAAATAATATTCAAAAGCAATAGCATAAAGTTAACTGGCTATCTAGAGATTCACAATCTTCAATAGTTATACTAGTAAAGTTAAAAGGCATACAGAACCAGAGTAATGTGAGATAGTATGTCCTACTGAGGATAAAAGGAAATTAATAATGTTAGAGAACAATTGCAGAACCATAAGAACAAGAAAAAGAAAGAAAAAGCTATGTAGAGAACAGAATATAAGAAATTTTAAAAAAATCAGAAAGAACAGGAAAAGAAAGTTGAAAGAAGAAAAGTGAAAAGGAAAGAAAAGAAACTAAAAGTGGAAGAAGGGAGAAAACACCTCCAAAACCCTCAAAAACCGTATGAAAGAAAGATAAAAATAATAATAATAAAAAAGAAAAACCAAAAGAGGATTGAGTCATGTAAAATTTCCCATGTTTGTGAATGGATGGCTCCTTTTCAAGATCTGCAGTCTTACCATCTAGCCAGTCATGATTTTCTCTATCTAGCTTCAGGACCTATTGGTTTTTGAGGTGCTCTAAAGGCCTTCCTGTCTTTCACACTGTGGTTACTGTCTAAGCCAAGGCCTGTCCTTGGTATATGAGAATTGCCTTCACTCTTTTTGTCTGTACTGGATGCAGGCCATAGGGACAGGGGTTCAAGTGGACTACTGGACTTGTGTGGACAATCATGGTCTGGTTTCTCCTCTTTCTCCCCAAGCATTGTCCTCTGTCAGGATCAGGTTGTTTGAATAGTTCTCACCTCTCCTGCTTCATGCCAAGGGGAAGGGAAATGTAGAGCATGTTGGGGTTGCTGGATGATCCCAGCCTTGTGTCTGTGTGGGCATCCTGCATGGGCCTGCTTGCTCATTTTGTTTTTGGGGCCTCGTGGATCTGGGGTGGAGAGTGATCGGTCCTGTGTGGGTCTGTCTAGTCATATCTTTGCTTGTACAAGAGGATAAAGTTTTTTCAAGTCCCAACAGAAAGCAATTGTCAACTCAGACTTACATATTATTGAGAACTTTAAAATCTTTAAATTTTGATAGAGAAATACTATCCATGACAAATCCCCAAAAAATTTCCTGACTACTAGGTCAGCATTGTGTAAGATACTTAAGACATTCCTGTAGGGAGACATGGAGAACAGCAGCACCGAAGACCCCAAAGAAAAGTATTGTCTAACTGGAAGTTAGTTAAATGAAAGGGAAGAAAAAGAAGAAGGAGAAAGAGAAGGAGAAGGAAAAGAAGAAGGAGAAGGAGAAAGTGAAGAATCAGTGTTGGAAAAGTCCTACAATGACAGGACTGGGTAAATACATGACAATAATAACTCTCAATGTTAGTGATCTTAACTCCTAATCAAAAGACAGGCTGCCAGATTGGATCAAAAAACAAAATTATATTTTCCCAGGAAGAGATATACCTCCTGCCTAAAGAAGCACATAGACTGAAAGTGAAAAAATTAAAAATGATTCTCCATGTAACTGGAGCCCAAAATCAATAGGAGTAGCTATCCTATTTTTAGACAAATCCAGTTTCAAACCAAACTGATCAGAAGAGCCAAAGAAGGCCATCACATACTGGCCTGGTAAGAATTCTACAAAAAGAAGTAACAGCTGAAAATATATTTCAATAAAATTACCATGTACCCAGATTCATTAAAAACAAAATCAAAAAGACAAACAGACTACGAGATTGCTTCTCAGCCTTTTGGCTAAGATCAAGTGAAGAAAAACTACTGGACATAAAATGACAGTTAAATATTGGTACCGTCATATTGGATAGGTCCGTTTCCCACTCTCACAACTAAATAGGCCAGTCAGACAGACAAGCAACAAAGAAATATCAGAGTTAAACCACAACACTGAACAAAATAACTTAACAGATATCTATAAAGTGTTTCACCCTACAGCAAAAGAATTAAAGCTTTTTCACTAACACATGGAACTTTTTCCAAAATAGGTAATATCTTACGTAGCAAAACATGTTAAATAAATACAAAAATATTGAAATAGTCCACTACATACTATCTGTTCATGACATAATGAAATTAGAAACCAATAGAAAAACAAAACACAGGAACTACATAAACACAGCAGTAATAAGTAATCAATGTGTCAGGGAAGAAATCAATGAAGAAAACAGAGTTCCTAAAATCAAATGATAATTGAAGTGCCACATACCAAAACACGTGGGACACAATAAAAGTGACTCTAGGAAAGAGCTTTGTAGCAGTAAACACATACAATAAAGTAATAGAGCCATTCCAACTAAATAATTTAATTATGCATCTGAAGGTCCTACAAAACCAAGAATATCCAAATCTGAAACTGTTAGAAGGAAAGAAATTACAAAGATCAGAATAGAAATTAATGGAATTGAGACTAAAGAACCATACAAAAGAGTTAAAGACATCTCACAGTATAGTGCTACATGCATGCTCATGTTTATAGCAGCACAACTTGTAATAGCTAAATTTTGGTATCAGTTTATATGTCCTTTAACAGATGAATGGACAGAGACAATGTGGTATATCTTCACAATGGAGTACTCTGCAGCCATAAATTAAAGATAAATTTGAGTCATTTGTAGGAAAATGGATGCATCTTGAGACCATAATGTTAAGTGAAATAAGCAAGATGTTTAAATGTCATGATTTTTTTTATATGAGAAATCCAAAATATAAATAATTTATAGAGAAAATAAGAGATGATAGGAAACAGGGGTTCAACTTCGTGTAGCTAGGAAGAGGATATGGAATGGGGGAATAGGCAAGAAGAGGGAAAGGAATGGAAGGTAAACATGATTGGTATGCGATATCTATATATGCTAATTCTCAAAGATAATTGTAGTTGTTATGTGTTGCAAACTATACCAATAAAAAAGAAAATTCTCAGCATCGTATATCACTGGAATCTTGCCACCTAAAATGACAAAGGGAAAGCATTGTGTACCTATACAATAGTTGACATCAAAATATTGGAAAGATATATTTCAAGGGGACTATTACTTATTGCTGTTCGAAATGTCAAATGACAACACTTTGGAATATATTTTTACAGTTTCGTACAATACCACAATACATTTACTGTGTGATTCAGAAGTTTTTCTTGGGATATGTTGTAATGAATTGAAAATTATGACTGTACAAAAACCCGCACATGGATATTCATAGCAGATTTGTTTATCTTTGCTGAATTTAAGACTAATGCCAGAAAAAGGTTAAAGGATTTTAGCTTTCTAAAGGTTGACAGGTTGCGTGGAGAAAGAAGAGACAGGTAAAGTATTGGGGAATTCCGAAGGGAGAGAAGAAAAAAAAAGGTAAATCTGTGGGCTCCTTTTTGGTTTGAGTCCATAGACTTCAGAGGTCCTAAGGATAATGTCAATTGTAACCTGAATGATAACTTGAATCTGCATGGCTTAGGATATGCTTCCAGTCTCCCAAAACTGGGAGCTGTGGCTTCAGGATGATTGAGTTCATGGCCTTCAGTTTTGAGACAGAAAGGGAGAGAGATATCAAAAGAGCAGTTTAGAGGACTTCCCTCAGGGTAAAGTGTTTAGAAATTGTAAATGTATAGCATTTGGAGGTTGCTTTCTCTGCTGTGACCCAGAAATTGGTTCTCTCCACTGTGTCTCAGGATGGGGTTTCTCATCCATTGCATGAGAAACCTTGCTCAAGACACTGGATAGGGGCTTCATCCTTATTTTGTGTGTCTTCCTGTGTGAGCAAGGTTTTCAGACTCCCATTTAATAGTGACAGGGTGTGGTACTAACCTAAAAGAATATCGATTGAGTCCACTGTTCATCCTGGAGAGCGCATTTAGATATCACTTTCCATTTTGGTTAGAGCGAATAAATGCCTTTTGACCTACATTGCTTTTATGTACAAGCTTTCATTTTTCTAGAATCTTAGGAGACTCTAGATACTAAGAAGGAATTCTCAGTCTGTAGGGATTAATGGCAAAAGAGATGGTGCACAAACATCAACCTGAGAGACGCTCCTGGTGCTGGGTAAAATTCTCCATTCCATGGCTTTGCTATCCTTTCATGGTAATTTTCTTTTCACATGGCAGAGACAGAGACTCTGCTCCAATTTCTGTGCCCGCAATGAGTGATTGAGGACGCAAAAGGTAGGAAAGAGAGAAGACTATAAAATCTCCCCACAAAGGGCCTTAGTTCCTGGCTATTCTGTCCAAGATGTTTCCATGGGTGATGAGTTCCCAGATGGCTTCCTGGGTTGTTACGCATGATGAACAAAGAACTGGACACTGCATGTGACAATAAGGAAAAAGTAGCAAAGTTTAATCAGGTGACAGTATGGTCACTGTGACTGGGTTTGCACCAGTGAAACGAAAATGGCACTAGTGATGAGGACAATGGTTTTTGGAATTTAAAATATTGTGCTGCGTCAAGGATACATTTGGGGCTTCCAGAGCATACTGACCATGTGATGGATAGGGTGCTGAAGCCATGTTCCCTGTGTCTACTACTCGTGTCCTTTTCATAATGCTTTCTGTTATGATCGTATGTATATGATGAAGTCCGTATGTATGAACCCTCAATGAGTTCTAGGTGAATGAAGATACTTTAAGTAATGCAGGAGAATCTGGAACCCATGAATCCTGTTTTGGAATTTTGGAATTTTCCTGGGCAGGCTCAGAGGTCTTTAATTTTCTTATCTCTTCTTCTTGATAGTAAGCCTTTGGTCAAATGTTGAGGGATTGACCTTGGGGCATTGCACTGGTTCAGGAGAGTGGAAGGGTGTGGTCCAGTAGCAGGTGGAGAGGAGAAGAGCACCAATTATCCTATCTATATTTGTGGGGTGCCAAAATTTCCAAATATTGTGTTAGAATCTATTTCTATTCTTAGAATTAGTGTTTGCCTTATGTATTTGGGTGGTTTTGTGTGTATATATGCTTGTATTATCTCATAGTTTAACTTTCCTCTTAAAAATATATAATTAAATTCTTTATTTCCTTTTATAGCTTTTGATTCAATGTCTGTTTCATCTGATAGGAAGATAACTGCTAATACTCAATCTTTATTTCCATTTGTGTAATATATCTTTTTCAGCCTTTTAGTATATGTGTATCTCTAGGTTTCATGTATGTAGCAAATAGTGGGGTCTTTTTAAAATAAATTCAGCCACCCATCCTCTTCTCCTTGCTGAGTTTATTTACATTTAAGATTATTATTGATAAGTATGAGCTTATTTCTGTCATTTTGTTAATTTTATTTGAGATATATATATGTATATATATATACATATATATATATAGATCCTTTTCACTTCTTTTATTATTTATTTTTGTGATTTGGTAGTCTTTATTTGGTATATACATATAGTTATAGTTATTTTTGCGTGTTTTGGTGTGTATATGTATAGTCATATGACTATATGTATATAGTGATTTATTTTTGTGATTTAGTAGTTTGCAATTTAATGTATATTCCTTTTCACCTCTTTGTTTATTTATTTTTGTGATTTGGTAGTTTCATGACATATTGAATTCTAATTCTCATGACTTTCTGTTTTGTTTATCTATTTTTCTAGTGAGTATTGTACATTTGTGCATTAATAATGCTAGTTGTTAACTTTCCTTTATGTCATAGGACTCCTTTAAATATTTCCTGTAAGTTTGGTTTGGTAGTGATGAATTTCCTCAGATACAGCTTATCTGGGAAAGACCAGATTTCTCCTTCAATTTTAAGGGATAATTTTGCTGAGCTTTTTGGGGTGGGTAGCTTTTTTTTTACTCTTTCAGTGTTTTGTATACATCTTCCTTCTTCCTATTATTTTCTGACCTGTAAGGTTTCTTCAGAAAAGTATGATGTAGGCATGATATGGTCACCTTTGTATGGGACTTGACAATTTTCTCTTGTGATTTTTAGAATTCTCTCTTTGTTGTGTGCTTTTAACATTTTGATTGCAGCATGTTTTTGTGCCAGCCTCGTTTGGTTGATTCTAGTGGGGCCTTTGTTTCTTGGTTCTGGATGTCCATGTCTCTTTGAGGGTTGGGGAAGTTTCTGCCATGATTTCATGAAACAGTTTTCTATGTCTTTTTTTTTAATTCTTGAGTGTCCACTCTGCCTGTATTTGGTCTAGTCACTTTACTCTGTCCCACGTGTCTTACAGACTTTCTTCATTCTTGTAACATTGGCTGTGTTAATTTTTGGACTGGTCTTCAAGATCCAAAATTCTTCCTCTGTTCAATCTAGCCTGTTGCAGAATGTCTCTATGGTATTTTTCACGTTATTGATTCAAGGTTTTAGTTTCTAATTTTTTATAACTGATAACTTATTGGTGAATTTTTCATCCACATCGTTTGTATTTTCTCATCGCCTTATGTTGTTTATTACATTCTTTTGCATCCCATTGAATATCCTTAGAGTCATTATTTAAAATTCTTTGTCAGACAGCTCACAGATTTCCTTCAAGTTAACATAGCTTTCTTCAGATCGTTTCCTTTGACAGCGTCCTGTTTCCTTTCATGTTTCTTGTGTCCTTGCAAGATGCCCATACATCTGTTGTGGTGTTCACTGTGTCACGAAGCGGAGTCCAGGTATTAGGATGAATGGTGGTGAGACGTTTGTTCCCAGAAAATGGTTTTGGGTTGCTTAAGACATGTTCCTTTGATCCTAATATTTGTGCTCAGGTGCTGCATTCATATAGTTACAGGGCTTTTACCAGCAGCTATTTCAGTTTCTGAATCATAGAAATGGGTGAAATGGGAAATTTCGAGTTGTATCTGCCAAAATGGGTTAATTAAGTGGGGAGAGGACCTCTCTCAGAACATGTTGCATGAGTGCCGACCTTCCCTGATTCCTAGAACTGCAGAGCTCTGCCAAGATTTTTCCTCACTTGAAGCACACAGCCTACGATGAAATTGGGATTTTATAGTGGTAGCTGCATTCTAAAATTTGTGATTGGGGATGAAATCTTCCTCGGTTCCCAAGTGGTAAGCATAGGTGGGTCTCAGGCTTATGACCATAGCAGCCTGTGTTCCTGAAGTTGCAGAATGTTGGAGGTGAGGGGTCTGTTTTCTACTGCATGATAAGCTCAAAGCCCCTGGACATTTGGCAGGGACCTATGTCTTCCTGCAGCACCTAAGTTATTAATTCATGCTATCTTTAAAAAGAATGTGGTGAAGAATCAATGAAAAAAAAAGAGAAATGATGCCAAAATTCTTTTATAGAATAAAAAAAATATGAGTTTGGAAAATTGCCATTATCTTTGATATTTGGGTCACCATGTTCTGTCTATAGAGAGTTACTACATATTTGCAATAAAAATTATGCCTGATAATATGCATGTTTCAAAATTTACATTTATGGTTTTAATTTCTCACTAAGCCTTGCTATATTGAAAATATATTGTCATTAAATTATTTACATGTTATTGTTTTCTCTTGTAGGTCTACAATTATTTCCCTAAACTCATTAATTATCTTCCAGGAAGTCACAACAGATTTGCTAAAAATTTTTTTTATGTTCAAAATTATGTTTTGGAAAAAGTAAAAGAACACCAAGCATCGCTGGATATTAGCAATCCTTGGGATTTTATTGATTGTTTCCTGATCAAAATGGAGCAGGTAAAATGCAAATACCAGTGCAGTTTTTTATTTCTTGCTTATTTCGTGCTGACTTGATTAATTCTGTTTTTACTGGGAATGTTTAAATAATTAGATTATGATTGCTTGATAAGATATTTGAAGATGTATTGTGTGTATAAAACTGCACTAAACATCCTGAAAAAAATGTATGTATTTTTAATTTTGATGGGAATAAAGCAAAACAATAAAACAGAACAAAAGAAAAGAGCGAGAACAATATTGGGTTTTAAAACAAGACAGAAGGAAATCCCCCACAGTTGCTGTACTGCATATTGTTATCCTCTAAACAGATTCTGAGACTACTGGCCCTGGGTCTTGAAAGTCAATCAGTCAATGCAAGCATTAAGTTGTTTTTGTACCTCAGTTGCTGCCATCTCAGCCTGTGTTCCTCTGAATCAGCTGGTTGTCTACATGGGAGCGGGGGGTATGGGATCTCCTCTTTCCCCCAGTCTGCTCACAGAAAGGGTGAGTTGACTTCTTGGTTCTCTTCCTGGCCCAGGGCAATTGTGGCTCCTGGGAAGGGCAAGCTGACCTCTCGGTTCTTTTCCAAGCCTACATGGCTGCCACTGGCTCACAGAAAAGGCAGTCTGACATCTTGGTTCTCTTCCAGCCGACATGGCTGCCACTGGCTCATGGGAAGGGTGGGCTGACATCTTGGTTCCCTTCCTGGCCCGTAGCTGCTGCTGGCTCACAGCAAGTGTAGACTGACTTCTTGATTCTCTTCCTGGCCCACAGTTGCCACTGGCTCATGAGAAGAGCAGGCTGACATCTAGGTTCTCTTCCTTGCCCACATGGCTGCTGCTGGCTAATGGGAAAGAGTGGCTGATTTCTTCCTGAAAAGATATTTTAACTACTACATTATTAATTAATACATTGAGCCTATGGTTTGGGTAAAAATCATCTAGCTGAGAAAAAAATGGAATGCACACATGATTCTTTGAGACAATGTGACAATTAGCTAGTCAGATGAAATAAAAAAGACAAGACACTAATATAACTAAATTCAGAAATGAAAGCAATGGCATCACTAAAATAGACACAATTTATAACCAAGTTAGAAAATATATGACATGTCATTACTTGAAAATGGACTTCATCATTGCAGAAAGTGTGCAGGAGAATGGAAAAGAATGAGCATACTTAGCTTGACTTTCTGCAAGTCCAATGCATGGAGGTAGACCTTGAAATTTTTGCAGTGGTAGACAGAAGAGTGAATTTCCTATGCGGTTTGAGTGGTTTGTCATCATAGGTGCATTATAAGAAACAGTGTTTGGATAGATTAGCAAAGCCTCAACTGAGAGTGACTTTATTGACTATAAATGTGAAGGTTTATTTTGTGGACTTGCAGTGCTCCTTAATAATCTATAGTCCTGTCATTATGGCAGTAATACAAGGTAAGTCTTGTTTAGTATAGATTTGTATCAAGTTTTCATTCTAAGGAGAGTGAACTATAAAACTTTGTTGCTGGCTTTCAAACTGTTTTGGTGACTGTTAAGTCTTGAATTTCTGTATGATAATAGGATAGGGCTGTCCATTCCTGGAGAGAAGGCAGTAGGGAATTTTGACACGGCTTGTGTTAAGTCTGTAGATCAGTTCAGGAAGTATTGTTATTTAGAAATTTGAGATAAAATTCATATTCCTCATAGCTAACCTTACTAATGTGTAAACTGCAGGGGAATTCATTAAAAATGTTCTAGAACCACTAGCTCTCTTATTTCAACATTTTTGCATCATTTTGCAAAAACCTACCAGATACCGCAATGATCACACACTTCTTCACACCCTTCTTCCACACCCTATCATTTAGTAACTTTCAACCTGCTTTTTGTCTCTATGCATTTGTCTATTATGCATAAACCATGCCTAGTATAGATGACCTGTGTTTCTGGGTTCTTTCTTTTAGCATAATGATTTGGAGGTGCCACTACATTGTGCCATGTTACAGGATCTTGTGAGTTTCTTTGGTAACTGATTAATTTTTAATTTTATATGTGCATGTACCAAAATTAATAATTTTTGTTTGAATTCACCAGTGGGGTTGTCTGGTCTTACATCTTCCTTTTATAGAAGTTTATGATTACAAATTCAGTGTCTTGACTTGTAGGTGTTCAAATTTTCTATTTAAGCTCCAGTCTACATTGGTAATTTTTGTATTTCTAGGAAGTTTCCTGTTTATGCAGATAATCCTATTCTTTTTGTACAATTGTTTGAGGTATTCTCTTATTCTTCTTTCTGTTTCTGCAAGATCAGTAATTATTTCACTGATATTGTATGTGATTTTATTCACTAATGCCTTGTCTTTCTTGGTTTAACTGATGTTTTCAAGAATTAATACTTGTTTTCTATGATTATTCTGTTGTTTTGCGTTTCTTTTCAGTTATTTTTTTTTCTGCTGGTTTTGAGTTTGTTTTCTTAGGTTTTAGGTTGCAAAGTTACATTGCTGTTTTGAGCACATTCATTTCTTTGAATGTGACTGCTTACAGGTCTAAATTTTCCTCTAAAAACTACTATTTGCTTAATGTCATCATTTTGTTATATGGCATTTTGATTTTTATGATGTCTTTTATTCCTTTTGTTTTTCAAGTGGTTTTGTCTTTAACTCGTTGGTTGGTCAAGAGTATAATGTTTAAAATGCAATTTCCTTTGTTAGTGATTTCTAGGTTCATTTCATTGTTATCAGAAATGGTACTTTGTATATTTTTGTGTTTTAAAATCCTCTGAAAGGAACACAGGGCGTGGTGGCACATATCTGTAAATCCCAGGACTCGGGAGGCTGAGGCAGATAGATTGCTGTGAGCCTGAGGCCAACCTGGGCTACATCGTGAGTTCAAGGTCAGCCTGAACTACATAGAGAGACTCTGCCTTAAAAAAAATCAGTTGAGAATTATGTTTTTCCTAACATGCAGTGTATTATGGACAAAGGTCTATGTGCACTTGTGAAGAATGTGTATTTTGTTGCTGTTTAGTGAAGTGCTCTGTATGTATTGTTGATTTTTAGTGTTAATGTTTTCTTATATCTGGTTTAAATGCATTCTAGATATTACATCCACTGTTAAAATTTGAGTGCTAGAGCTTCCCAGTATTACTCTAGACGGTGTATTTGTTTCTATAGCTATCAAAATATATGCTACATATTTTGGGTTGCTCTTGATGTTGCATATTCTTGATGAATTCACCCTTTTGATGATATTTAGTATCTCATTTATTTCTTTTATTGATTATCACTTGATATCTATCTTGTGTTATAGCCATGTCTTCTCTTTTAGGCTACTCAAATAAATTAATTTCATTGTTCCAATTTTTAATTAATACATAGTTACAGTACATAATTACTGTATTTTTGTGGTGAAATGGTATAGATCCACAACATACCTTAGTTCTTCTTCCATTCCATTTCTCTCCCTTCCTTACCTCTCCTTTCATCTTTCAATCACTTTCCCACACAAATGACATATCTCCGTATTTCCTATTATTTATTTTTTATTTCCCTCTTTATTTATATTTTGGGTTTCTCATATAAGAGAAACCACATGATATTTAATCTTGCATGTCTGATTTATTTCATTTAATGTTACAGTCTTAAGTTTTATCCATTTTCCTAAAAATGACTCGCTTATCTTTCTTTAGAGCAGAGCAGTAGTACATTGTGTAAATACCATGCTTTGTTTTAAATCCACAAATCTATTAATAATCATGTAGGCCACTTTCAGTACTTAACTGTAATAAACTGTGCTGCTGTAAACACGGATATACATGTATAATCACAGTGATGTCTCTATCATAATTGTGATAGATAAAAATAATTGTGTCTTGGGATATAAAGTGAATTCCATATAATACACACACACACACACACACACACACACATATATATATATATATATATATATATATGTATAGTTTTTTCCATATCTGTATTTTAAATTGGTGGTTTAATTACATTTGAATTATTAGGTATACTGAAGGATATTGCTACAGTGTTGCTTTTTTCTACATTTCTTAACTTTTTGTGCTTTTATACTTCATATCATTGACTTATTTTTTGTTGATCTTTTTTTTATAGTACACTTTTTACTTTCCTCTTTTATTTCTGCACATTTTAAAATTATTCACTTAGTAATTACTAGGGGCTTTTTGTTAACATGGTAAGTTTAAAACAGTCCAGTTTGTATTTAAATTATGGTAGTTTCAATTTACACACATTTATTTTGCTCTTATACAATTTTATACTACTTAATGTTGCTGTTGTTATAATCCAAATTGGCATATTGGGTGCCCAGTAACATACAATTATAGTAATGGTTTTATGCAGTTTTATTTTACATCATAGAGAAACTAAAAAGAGATACAGAGAAAAGCATGATAATATTGGTGTTTGTATTTACTATAGAGTTATTGTTAATGATGATCTTTATTTTGCAATCTAATCTTGATTTATTATCTAGTGTCTCTTTGATTTTACCTGAAAAGATTTCTTGCAAGGTAGAATAATTAAGAAAAAAGCTCCCTTGATTTTTTTGTTTGAAATCTTGGAAAGTCTTAATCCTACATTAAGGAAGGATAATTCTGGGAGGTGTGAAATTCTTAGTTGATAGTTTTCCTGGTTGCAACTTCAAAGATATCCTGC
>RJWM01035943.1:0-18525 GCA_004363535.1 Dasyprocta punctata | reverse complement strand
AAAAAAAAAAAAAAAAAAAAAAAAAGTTGTCTCTCAAACTCTAGTCCTGGTAGAAAAGCCTTCTCCATCATGTCCTATCCTCTGAGTTGGACCATCTTAGACCCTTGAGGTAGCAGTGCGGGATTGGTGGGGTGGAAAGCCTTCTCCTGACAGTGGCCTCCTTTCCCTACCTCAGGCCACCGCTGGGCTCAATCAAGTTCAGGCTGCTACAGCTCAGTTGCTATGGGAACTGAGAGGGGAAGGAAGAAGTGAGTAACTAGAGGGAACACCAATTAACCCAAAAAGGAAGCTAGAAGGCTGTTCCCGTCCTCCTCCCGGCTGGGCAGAGGAGGTACTGAAACAGGAGTGGCAAGGTAAAGGGGATTCCCACTCCTCCTTGGCTCTGCAGTTGCCAGTGTAGGGAGGAATGGGAGGACCTGGGCAGCCTCACTCTCTAGCTCCCTGGCTTGCATCCCTGTCAGGGCATTCTAGTCCCTGCAATCCTCTGGAAAGTAATGCCTGACTTCTGAATGCTGTGTGAATGCACACTCTCACCCCAAAGCCAGGACTCAGGGCCAGAGGGTTTGGAAAGCAGAGGCCATCCTGCACTCTTCAGTTCTGGGGCTGAAGAATCCTCAAAGGGAGGAAAGCTTCAGTTCTTGCCATCTAGGAGATAAGCAGTTTCCTTTTGGGAGCCTAACCTGCTTCCCTCTCTAGGGTCTGTTTCCCCATCCAAATCCTCCCTACAGACTTTCTCTTCATGGCTGCTTGTCTTCTTAATGTACCCCTGGGGCCACTGGCCAGGAGCTGCAGCTGCAAAGCTTGTGGAAGCAAAGCAGCAACTTGGGCTGTGTTTGGGATGAAACTCACTGTCTGAAAGTGCAGTAGCTGATAAGTAACCAATTAGTCCCCACGTTTTACCCATGGGGAAACTGAGGCCCAGAGAAGGGTCATGTCTTAGCCAAGTCAAAGACATGCTAGAAATCAACTATAAGCTAGGCAGCCACCCCAACCGCTAACCCAGTGCCTCCTTGCACCGAGTCCATCAGCACACTTTGAATGTCTGTATGAGGAAGTTGGGCGTGGTGGCACGTGCCTGTAATCTCAGCACTCAGGAGGCTGAGGCAGGAGGATTGCTATGAATTCGAGGCCATCCTGGGCTGCACAGTGAGCTCAAGTGCAGCCTGAACTACACAGCAAGACCCTGTCTCAAAAATAAATAAATAAATAAATAACAAACAAAAAGCAGCAATAACGAATGTGTGAGAAACTGCAGAGGGCAGGGTCTTAAAAAGATTCAAGGGCTCCTATTTCTGACTCTGGGCATTCAAATAATTGGATCAGAGGGTCAGAAGATCCAACAAGAGGAAGGATATGATGGCTGTAACAGTAGTAGTTCACTGGAATTGGCAAAGTCAAAATGGGATTAGAGGATTATAGGGCAAATCCAGGTGGATGATAGGGCTTTACTTAAGTGGCTATAAAAATAAACACCAACTGTCCAGCTTTTCAGAATGAGCAATCATGAGTCAAAATGGCTCGGCCTGGCCTGAAGCAAAGGTGAAGGAGACGGCTAGAGAAGTAGGTGAAAACCTAGAGCCAGCCCCAGTACTAGAGTACCCGTGTAGCACCAAGCTTCTTTATGAGCCTTTTTGGAGGCTCAAGTGCCAGGGACTAGGTAGGCCCAGTGTGGTCTAGTGAAGAAGTAGTGTCCTTGGTGTAGGGAACATTCTGAGGGGGCCTGGTTGATCCATGTGAATCAGAAGAAGCAGGTTTATGATGGCTCCAGAATGGGAAGGATTGTGCGAGTCATCACTACTGTCCTACTTGCTATTGGAATTACCACTTCAACATCCCTGCCAAGCAGTATCCAGGTTCTTACTGTAAACTTTGTCACAGGAAGCACATTCTCCCCATAGGGCAGCCTGTATCTTTAGACAACTAGCAGTTAAAGAAGTTCTTCCTTCTTTGGAACTGACACAATGCTTCCCTGTGGTTTCACTCATGTTTTCTACCAGCTCTTCTGGGGCCATACAGATCAGTCATCTTCTGGTCCCCCATGCCAGCCCTGCAGATATTTGTAGATCTAGAATCTGGTTTTCTTATTAATTTTTCTAACAAACTCATCCTGAACATCTTCTGTATGCCTTTCACTGTTCTGGGAGCTACAGATAATAGAGATGAGGAAAACACAATTTTTGTCAAGGAGCAGGGGAGACAACCATGTGAATCAATCATCATAAGCCACTATGATAAGTAGTATGTATAATGGTAGCATAAAGAGAGGAATGATCAACTGTGTTTTGAAGGCTAAAGGATAGGAACAATCCCCATATGGGAGGGGCTCGCACTAGGATTTGGAAAAAAGGAGTAAGTTCAGTAGGTGGAATGCATAGGGAGGAAATAAATACACTTCAAACAAAGGAATCAGCAAATATAAAGGTCTGGAGGTGTCGACTAAAGGTGTGAAGTATGGCCCTGGTTTCAGACACTGTAGGTAGCTCAGCATAATTAGAGGGTAGGGAGGGGTCATGATGGGACATGAAGCTGTACAGGAAAGCCATGGCCATATTAATATATTTTGGATGCTAAAGAGGAACTGGGCTTAATCTTACAGACAATGGACCACCTTTAACAGGCTTTAAGAACTGCTTATTTAAAGAGTGCTCATCACTTCTGTGATTTAAAATTTCAGACTTCTGTCTGAAAGTATGGAAGACAGAGTGTTGACATCAAGACTGAAGGCAGAAGATCAGTTAGGAGACTACTGGAACAATCTGAGAGACAGTGAGGACCTGAAGGCAGTAGCAGCACAATTAAAGGATGGAGAGGAAGGGGTAGATGTGCACAGAGATGCGCTAAAGAGGTGGAGTCAACAGGATTACCTATAGATGTGCAGAATGATGGAGAGAGAGGAGTCTAGGATAATTACCAGACTTCTAACTGGGGTGCCTGAATGAGAGTGGTTTCATTTACTAAGGAAGGAAAAATGGGAGGAGTAGATTTGAGAATGAAACAGATAAATTCAGTTTTTGGTCATGTTGACCTTGAGGTGTATGTGGGTCAGCTGGGTGGAAATATCAAGGAGGCAGTTAGACATAGTAATAATCTGAGCTCAGAAGGAGGGTTTGTATGAAAGTTTAAGAGTCATCAGAAGTTAAAGTCCTTAGGAGCATGGTAAGACTATGCTATCCCATACTCTTTAAAATTAGGCATGGTCATATGACTTAGGCCAATGAAATATGGGTTGAAGTGACAAGGATCAAGGAGAAGCTTTAAGAGGTGGTGTACAATTTGCCACTTTCTTTTTCCTTTTCTTCTGACTGTGGAAGCAAAGTTGAAATGGGCCCTTTTCTACCTGGAGTATTTCAGTGACTATCATTGAACAGATGCTTCCTGATGACATGTTGTGGACATGTATCATGAGCAAGAAATAATCATTTGTTGTGTTAAGTTTCTGATTATTTGGTGGTTACTTGTTACTGTAGCATAATTTAGCTCACCCTGACTGATACAGAAATAGTGGAAGCCAAGGGAGCAGATGGCTTTACCTAAGGAGAATAGACAGGGAGAGAAAGAGATCAATAGTAGATTCCTGGAAAACACTAACATTTAAAGGGCAGGTGGAGGAACGAAATCAGATGAAGATGGAGGTGTAGTTTAAAAGACTGGAGGAAACAGAAGAGTGGAATTCTGTAATTTAAGGGAGGAGATAATTTTATTTTTATTTATTTTGGGGGGTAACAGAAATCGAACTCAGGACCTCACGCTTGCCAGGCAGGTGCTGTGCTGCTGAGCTATATTCCCAGTCCCAAGAATTTTAAAGAGTAAGGAGAGATCAGCAAATAGGATTTACATAGATGAGCACACACTGGGGAATGAAGAGACTGTCTTATCATGGAGAGATTAGTTTCAGTGGAGCAGCAGGGGCAGAAACAAAACTGTCATAAATTGAAGAGGGAATGCAAAGTGAGAAAAATGGAGATAGCTATGTGTAGGCTACTGTTACAAGACGCCAAACATCCTCATTTTGGGGGCTATTTCAAGGACTGTAGTTAGTTTCCAATATCTTTCTTTTATCTGCTTTTTCATATTCAGAAAGTTCTGTTTTTCTCTGTCCTCTATAGCTTTGCACTTTAACACAATCCCCAGGTAGGATCTATCAACACAAATTACAATATCAGCTCTCTTGTCCTAGAAACTGTTTCTGTTAATGTAGCCTAAGATTACATTTTCTCTCTGGGGACTGTATCATACTCTGCTAATAACTCACTGGAGACGGAGAGGGGAAGGCCTGCCTGGGGTGGGGATCAAAGAGATGGCCTACAGTAATCCAAGCCTTCTGGTGAGACATCTGTATAAATTAAACAGCCATAAGACTGTAGGCTCCCTGTGGACAAGGACTATATCTTACTTCTATGTACAGTGCACTCACAGTGTCACGGGAAGTTGGAAGTAAAGGATGGATATACATGTAGGTATTGGCCAAGGACCTGAAAATCAAGCTTCCAGAACTAACCTAGATTGGAGCCAGGTGGAAAGCTCCATGAAAAAAATGAAAATAATGGATTAAGAATGCAGTTTTGTGGAATTTCATAGCTGATGAAGAAATTTGGGATATATTAGCAAAAAGTCACAGAAAATTAATAGGAAAATGGAGAGGCAATTCTTAACTCCAAGAAACAAGTTGACCAAGGAAGGAAATGGCATCAGAGTATTCTACATGACTCAGTTGTGAACACTATTTATATGCCTAATAATGTAAACGTGGAATACTGCTAAAACCAGAAACTGTGATATGCTAGTATTCAGTGTATAAGAGGAGTGGAAGCATGTGTGCAAGTATGATGCTGCTTGTAGGGACAGTTAAATCCTCCTCCAATCATGTAAAAATGTCAATAGATGTTTGAAACATAAAAGCAAGAAATAGCATATTGACATTCCATTTAAAAATATGAAGGTACATGTATTGGTTGATGCTATGTCCCCCCAAGTCCTCATATACTTTTGATGGGGCTGAGTCTGGCATTTGTGATTGGTTTGTCTAGCACTGGGATTGGTGATGTGAGTGCTGCACCCGCCCAGGGGTGGAGCCAAGATACAGTGTAAGGGAGGCAGGTCTTCCTTTTTTTGCTTCTGCTCTCTCTCTCTTGCCAGCGTGCCTTGCTGTTGCAGTGGCCATGAATGGCAGCCCCAGCATGCCATGCTGCCTTGGAGCCACCTAAGTATGGACTGAAACTCCGGAGGAACTGTAAGAAATAAACCTTTCCTTCCCTAATTTTGGGCATCAGGTATTTTGTCTCAGCAGTGAGTGAAAAGTAACTAAGACAGAATTTGGTACCAGAGGAGTGGGGTGATTGCTGTGACTATTCCTGATCACGTGGTTCAAGAGCCTTTGGAAATGGCTTGTGGGAAAAGTTTGGAAAGGTTTGGAGATGTCGCCTAAATGCATAGAGCTGGAACAGCTTAGGTTGTTCTGTGTGGGAGATTCTGGTCAGAGCTCAGGAGTCCAGAAGGATGATAGAAAGCCTGCCAGTAAGGACCAGACTCAGGAGGTTTTTGCTGGGAAGAAGAACTGCATTGGTTGTTGGACTCCACACAATGTGTGTTACAGCTTGGCAGAAAGTTTTTCTGCATTCTGCCCATGCCCAGAGACTTTGCCTGAGACTGAGATTAAGGGTTATGGACTGGTTAGTTTGGTGAAAAAAATTTCCAGGCAACCTAATGTTGAAACGGTGGCCTGGCTCTTGCTGGGGCCTTTTAGTCAGATTTATGTTGGGAATCAAGAGCAAAGAGCTCAGCATGGAGATTTAAAACGTGAACTGTAAAGATAGAGCTGAGACCTTGATTGCTGAGTATAAACAAAGAAATTAAAGGATGGCCTGGGGGCATCCTAGGAAGCAGTGGGCCTCTACCTTTTGCAGCCTCAGGCCTTCAAAAGTGAAGGAGCTTGCTCAGAGGAAAAAGCTGCAGAGTGCCATGCCCCAGAGTGGCGACAGTGGCCACAGGAGGTTTCAAAAGGGTTGCAGCTGCACCAGGTTCAAGAATAGGCGGCCACACCAGATTCCAGAATGGCAGCGGCATAGAGAAGCTGTTCCTCACAATCAGGTTCAGAGAGCTCAGCGATCCAGGCAGTCGACTCCTACAGCTAAGAGAGAGGAAAGCCTGGCTACTGCTCCAGCTGGCAGTGGACCTTGGCGGTATCCACGTGGTGCTGGTTTTAGGTGCAAGGAAAATGCACAGGAAAGGCTAATGCAGCTTCCGCCTCACCTGCAGAAGACAGTGTATAAAGATGTAAGGGTGAAGCCAAAGAACATGGATCATCCAAGGAAAGCTACAGAAGTTAAGACCCCTGAAAGTGCCGTGGGGGTGGGATCACTCAAGCCTTTTGGAGCTTGCAACCAGGTTGCTTCAGACGCTGAGCATAGAACTCCAGGACTTAATGTTTGCCCTGCTGGATTTTGGACTTGCTTTGGTTCCAATGCTTTGTATTCCCCTGTTTGTAACTTTTGGAATGGTAATATTTATCTTATGCCTTTGCATTTTGGAAGTGTTTAACTTGTTTTCATTTGTACAGGGGGTTATAGTTAAGAGTTTGCCATAGATCTCTGAGGAGATTTGCGACTTGGACTTTTCAACAGTGCTGAAACTGTTAGGATTTTGGCAACTCTTGGAGATGAACTAAATGTCTTTTATATTAAGCATGTACACGAGTCCTTGGGGGGGTCCAGGGGTGGAATGTATTGGTTGATACTATGTTCCGCCAAGTCCTCATATACTTTTGATGGGGCTGAGTCTGGTGTTTGTGATTGGTTTGTTGGGATTGGTGATGTGAGTGCTGTACCCGCCCAGGGGTGGAGCCGAGATACAGTGTAAGGGAGGTGGGTCTTCCTTTTTCTCGCTTCTGCTGTCTCTCTCTTTCTCTCTTGCCAGTATGCTTTGCTGTTGCAGTGGCCATGAATGGCAGCCCCATCACACCATGCTGCCTTGGAGCCAACTAAGTATGGACTGAAACTCCCGAGAAACTGTAAGAAATAAACCTTTCCTTCCCTAATTTGGGGCATCAGGTATTTTGTTTTGGCAATGAGTGAAAAGTAACTAAGACAGTACATATCAGAAAAATAGCTAAGACAGTTGCGGTGTTTATGAAGAGTAAACTTTAGGAGTGAAATATACATTATAATTTAAAAGACCTATCACTAAAGAACATATACAAACTACAAGGATATCTATATATGAATTATATACTCAATAGACACACACACGTGCACACACACAGACTTTTCCTGCTAGGGATCAAACCCAGGGCCTTGAATATGCTAGACAAGTGCTCTACCACTGAGCCACCCCACCTGCTTTTAAAAATTTCTAGACAGGGTCTCCATAAGTTGCCCAGGCTGGCCTTGAACTTTCTATCCTCCTGCCTCAGCCTCCTGAGTAGATGGGATTACAGATGAGTGTTACCATGCCCAGTCACATGGAGATTTTTACTTTTTAAAAACAGAAAAATCAAGAAATAGCAATATTGGCATTCAGAAATGTAGATATAAACATGCAAAAAATAGCCAAAGAGTTTCAAGTATTTAACTCTGAAGACTAAGGTTCAAGAGTGCACGACTTCGAAAATTACAAAAATATATTACTTTGATAAAATGAAAATTAACTAAAAACAAGCTGATCCATAGTGGTGAACCTCAAAAACAATAAAACAAAATTCCCAAGACTTGATGTGATCGACTTTGCCAGACACAGCCCATGCTGCCCTGCACTTCCCTGGGTCATTTACCCCATCACCACTGCATGGCCCTGGGCTTGGGTCAGGTGGATTTAAAAGGCCACCACAGCTAATGAGGGGTCCCACAGTCAGAGAGAACTAAGAGGAGAGAAGGACAGTGTTGGGGGCTTCTGTGCACAATGGTTCTTCAAGCCTCCTAATTACTCTATTTTGTAGTTTTGAAGTTGCAGAAAGTGAGGTTCTTAGAGAGATTAAGGAAGGCATTCAAGGTCTCAACAACTATGCTACTAAGAAGACAGATTTCGGACTTGAATTTAAAGCCAGGTTTACCTGGACTTTAGAACAGTATTAGTGTGACAGTGATAACCATAACTTGTTGCACCTACTCCCTATTCCTGGGCACACCTGTTTACCCAGGAAGCCATCTCCAGCCTTATGCAGGGATCACCACCCCTGATTTCCCTCCTTTCCTAAATGTTGTGCTTTGTGAGGTAGATGAGAGCCTAGGGAGAACAGAGACCTAGTCAAAGGTTATGGACAATTGTACTTGATCCCTTGTTATGAAGTAAATCAAGGACTCTGAGGCCCTTCTATCTTCCTCTCTGTCTGTTCATTCTCCCATCTAAGCATGTCTATGTACTCATTCACCAGAATCTCCCCAGTTGTCTCTGGCTGCTAATCCTCTACCCCCACCCCAGACACTTCATCTCCTGTACCCACATCACTTTTTCCTACCCCTAAGCAGCCCACCTCAGTTTTGTGAACTTCACTTGGGTATTGAGCAGTCATTTGGACTGACCACATCTAATTAAGATGTGAGTAATAGCTGCCACTTATTAAGTACTTACTATGAGCTAGGCTCTATTCAAAACATCTGATCTTGATATTTATTAACCCATTAAATCACCTCCTGAGATAGAGGCAGAGTTTTACAGATAAGGGCGGGGAGGGCCAAAGAATTTAAATAACTTTCCCAAGGCCCATAGGCTGTAATAATAATGCTTACCATTTCTTGAGCGCTTTTGCCGGTACTGTGATCATAAGAGATGAATACAATTTGTGTTATTTAAGCCTCCTAATTACTCTATTTCGTAGTTTTGAAGTTGCAGAAAGTGAGGTTCTTAGAGAGATTAAGGAAGGCATTCAAGGTCTCAACAACTATGCTACTAAGAAGACAGATTTCGAACTTGAATTTAAAGCCAGGTTTACCTGGACTTTAGTACCCAATTTCTTACATACCATACTGCCCTTGGGATGGTCTCTTCAATTCATTATTACCATTGAAACATATTATTCAGATAAATTTCCTTTTGATGAAATTCCAGGTCAAACTGGGGAAGAATTTCTAGGTTTGCATGGAGGGGACTGATTTTCTAAAACCAAACTGTTCAGCCCATTCCCCAAGTAAGGTTTTCTAAGTGGGCATGGGAGGAAGAGCATTTGGATACTAGGAACTATACATGATCATTTCCATTCCTCTATCAAAGCACTGATTTATTCCTTTACTCCCTCTCTGTCTGTCTGTCTGTCTGTCTGTCTCTGTCTCTCTCTCAGGGTGGGGGGAGCCTTTGCTTTTTCTACATTCACAAGTTTCCTGCCCAGAGCCCAAGGCTCTATTTGGTGATTGGTGAAGGGAGTGAAGCTGTCTTCAGTAAAGTTTTCTAACCCTGGGACGTGAGTTCTGTCCCAAGTATAGTTGTACCACCTGGGGGCTTCTGAAATGACCTTGCTCTGAAGACTTCAATGCCACAGTCCATTACTTTGGAAAAGTCCTCAGGACATCCACATACCTTACCCAATTGCTTCTTCTCAAAAGCTTACCCCAGAGATGTTCTTTATCAAAAAGATTTTGCTCCAGTCAGATGGAGTTAGTTTCCGATTCTGCCTCTACCACCAACCAGTTGTGTGAACCTGGACAAGACACCAGTAAGGAGGCCACTAATTTGCCATGTGACTGTGTGTCGAGTACTTTTCTCTATGAGCCTCAATTTGGATCCAAGATGGTGCTAAATGGCAGGAAGGCAGGGCTAAATATTTTTAAACAGTCCTGCAGTCAAACTCCAGTTATGTTCTAATTACAAAAACTCAGGTAAGTTATCAGCTTTCCTGATCCACACTTTCCTCATCTGCAAAATGGAGATAATAACAGGAACTACTCTTACTTTTCTGTAAATATGTCTGTAAAGCAACTAGCACAAAACTTTACCTGTAAGTATAGGTACCAGCATGGATTGCATAGTACTGTAGCATTGTCTAGTGGCATATGAATCCCTGGATTTGACCTGGATACCAATCTCAGCTACAATTCTTATTAGCTATTTGGCCTTGAGCTAGTTTTATGACCTCTCTGAGCCTGTATTCTCCACTACAAAATAAGGATAATATATATGTGCTTCACAAGACAGGTATAAGAATTAAATACGATAAAGGATATGAAATGCCTGGGATAGCTTTCTTCCTTCTCATTTTTTCCTTTCAACTCTAGGATGCAAATATCAGTTTTTAAAAATCTGCCACAAATGTGATCAGAAAAAGGTTAATATCATTAATGCATTTAAGAGTACAGTATACTCCCATGAAGTCACAGTTCAGAGTTTGTGGCCTCAGTCGTTTGCAGATTTTTCCCTAGAACCTAACTAACTGTTCGAGGAAACTCTGGAATTTCTCAGAAACCACAAATATCCTCTGCAATTGTTTTTTTGGCGGGAGGTTTGCAGGTAGCCAATCTGAGAGTGTTATTCAGTTATCCTTGCTGCTGATTGGCTTCTGCCCTGTAACCCATCTCGGGCAGATGCACCAGCATTCCTGCATCATAACAGGTTGCTGTACCGCATGTAGATATCTCAAACATTCTCGGTTTTGTTCTTCATAAAGCCCTAAGATCCCTAAGATGCTGCCAACCCCTCCGCACTGTCTGAGGCTTTATTAATACAGTATTTTATTAAATTAAATTATATAACAGTGGATGACATAGCATATTTAGGGTTTAAACTATAAAAATAGGCATTTTCCTGACCATATCTGAAATTTGCAGTTTTTCACAATTTGTTGGTGCTCTAGGAAGGTAACCCCTGCAAATTTCAGAGGTCTACTGTATATACACATCAGTAAAAACCATAAAACATGAACAAACAATTCACAAACAGCCAATAAAGTAGTCTATAAGTAAAGAAAACAAGTGTCTGACCCAAGAAATGCAAATAAAAAGCCAACGCTATACCACTTTCCAAGTAAATTATCCTCACATTTTTGTTGAGTATAAACTTGATTAATCTAGCAATTTGAAAGAAATTTAGTAATATATGTTAAGAGCATTAAAAAATTAATACTCTTTGATTCTAGTTTCCAAACTTCATCCTGCAGAATTTAATGTTTGTGTTCCCATTTGCATGCAAAACAAAGGAAAGAAAAAGTCATATTGTGTGTAGATGTTTGGTAGACTAGAGAGAGGGGTGGGAGAATACATATAAAATTGGTAACATCAGTAACCTCAGGGCAGTGGGACTGAAGGGAATAAATAGGAGGATAAGTAATGTTTTCTTTATAAACGTTTGTATCATTACAGTTGATACCTAACCATGCATTATTTTGTGATTTGAGGAACTCAACAAAGTAGAGAAATAAGAAAAAAAAATGACTGATAGTATTTATTAGTAAAAAAGAATTATTGATCTGACACAAATTTATGAACAATAGTAAAACATTGGAAGTAATGCATATATGTAACATAGGGGTCAGGTTAAATAAATTATGTTATATTCATGTGACAGAATATTGTACACTCATCAAGAATGACATTTATGACTATTAAATACCATGAAAAGGTACTCAGTGTACCAGTAAATTAAAAAGAGCAGAAGCTAGGCATGGTGGTGCACACCTGTGAATCCCATCACTCTGCAAGGCTGAGGCAGGAGGATCACCTGTTACCAACTTAGCAAGACCCTGTCTTAAGACAAAAGATAAAAAGGGTCAGACATAGCACAGTATGAAGGCTCTGGGTTGACTCCTCAGTACTGAAAAAAAAAAAGAGTAGGGTTAAAAAACTGTATCAGCAATGTAAAAATACAATCATACTAGGATGACTATTTAAAAAACCCAGAAAATAAAAAGTGTTGGCAAAGATGTGGAGATTCAAACCCCTGTGCATTGCTGGTATGTAGGTAAAGTAAAATAATATGGTGCAGCAATTATGAAAAAAAGGATGACAGTTTTTCAAAAAGTTAAACATAGAATTACGATACAATCTAGCAATTCCATTCCTGAGTACACCCAAAAGAATGAAAAGCAGGGAGTAAAACAAGTACTTATACACCATTCAAAGCAACATTATTCACAATAGCCAAAGGGTTCACCAACAAATGAATGGATAAACAAAATGTGATATATTCACCTAATGGAATATTAGTAGACCATAAAAAGGAATGAAGTACTGATATAACATGAATGAACCATAAAAATCATGCTAAATAAGCCATATCCCCCCCCCCCAGAAAAGGATATGAGTCCACTTACATGTGGTACCCAGAATAGTCAAAGAAACAGAAAGTAGATGAGTGGTTAGCAGGGACCAAAGGGAGGAAGGCATGGGGAGTTATTCTTCAGTGGGTACAGAGTTTCTGTCTGGGAGGTTAAAATCATTTTAGAAATGGATAGTTGTGATTACAAATGTACTGGATATCACCTCTGAGTTGTACACTTAAAATGGTAAATTTTAAATTATGCATATTTTCACACAATGAGAAAAATATCCTACGTATTCCTGGGAATTTTTTCCATTATACTTCTATTTTCCACAATTTCTTAAAGATCATTTTTGTATAATTAGGAAAAAAGATATTTTTAATGATTCTAAGTCCATGATAACCTTGAAGGATAAACTTGATGGACGATTTAGTAGAATTCAACACTAAACAGACATGCTGTGTTTTACAGATCTTCCAGGCAGCTATGATATGCTTAAAACCAAATAAGACAGGAAATGTTGGTAACACTCACACCACCTAATGTCTTTCTCCACACAGAACTTGATGAGCTGGCACTTCCTTTGACCCCCAAGAAAAGCTTAGACTTCTAAGGCCAGGGCTCACTAAAACCCTGGCATGGGAACTAGGTATCTAAGTCCCAGGGCCAGGCCTCAGCAGGCTCTGAGGTAGTAAGGTCTCACTGTATTTGTTTTCCCCTCCAGCTCTACCAGTGCTAGCTGGGTGGGCCTCAGGCCTATTTAGGGCACTTTTTTCCTTCCAACCCTGGTTGATCCTTTCAGCAGCCTGGGGTTGAAAATATAACAGATATGTTTTCTTCAGGTGAGAGTAGCCCAGATCCTCCCTTTTCTTCTGCAGAAAAAGCAAACACTCCCCTTACTCATGGTCACACTTCTGTCACTTTCCCAGGAGGATACAAGTGATTATCACTGGGTCTCCAGGACAAGAGACTGAGATACTGAACAAAAGGGACGTTAGTGTGCCCTCCCGCTGGATCTGAGCCACTCCGGGAGGTTCCCTAAATTGCCAGTAGGCTCTGCTGAGCCTCCCCTCTAGTCAGCCCAGCTTCTCACCCCAGCCTACCCCTGGTCAGCTGGGCAATGCCTCTGACAGCTGGAGGAGGTAATTAACATCTTCTTTATACATCTGTGCACTCGGGGAAAGAATAGGCAGACCAGGGTTTGTAACCTAGCTCTCCTGCCGTTTAACTATATGGCCTGGGTAGGTCATTTCTCTTCTCTGATTCTCAGCTGTTTCATTTGTAAAATGGGGATAACGATATTACTTGACTGCTAGGATAATTCTATTAATTGAATTCACAGACATATATAAGGCCCCTGGAATCTCCCAGGCACTCAAAAGTTTGCAGTTTTCTTTCTCCCTTCCGCTTTTTTATCCCTTTCTTCTTTGAAGCTAGTTGGCCTCATCTTCTGGTCTAAAGACCTGTGGCTCAGGTTCTAACTCCTTCCTCCAGAATCTATTCGAGCAGGAGCTTTGGTCCTAGTAATTCCTGCCACTCCAGCTCACCTGGTGCCCTTGCTCTCCCTACTAAATGGTTCTAAGCCTCAGAAACTCAGGCTTTCCTGGATCCCTGCTTATGCCCAGGGACAGCATCCCTGGTGCCTGGTGCCAGCTCTGCTCTACACACCTGTAACCATCGGAATGTAAACATAGGCATTCCCCAGAGACCAATGAAGCCAGCGCTAGACAGAGTACTTCTGGGGGTCCAGATTTGTCCAGGTTCCCAAGAAGCAGACTGACCCTGGTCTTCAATGGACACCTGCATTTGGAATTCACATGTGGCAGAGAGGAGAGGGGAGGTCAGGTTACATGCTCAGTCTGCAGAAGCACACAGCAGGTAAACAGTTTTAGTGGGTGGGGAGCACAAAAGCACTAGCCTGAGAGAGAAGTTTTTCAGGATAAACTTCCCACCCCTGAGTCTGAGGTGCTGGCCTTCATCCCTACCTACACACAGAAGAGTGAATGAACCCTTCTCCTGAGGTACTGACATCTGCGAGGGAACCAACACATACCCACATGGCTTACCACATACCACACAAGCACCCTCCATGTTCGGATATCCCTGGTCCTCCTTTCGTCTCATCCCCACCTCTTATCATGGTTGGCAGACTTCCAGCATGACTATAATATTGGGTGGGTTCCCTTCCCTTCCTTATATCCTTACCCCCCCAACTTTAGGAGATATCACTATAGCCTTCCTGGAGGTTCCCGTTGCTATGGTGACTATAGTAGTCAGGCATCAGCCTTCGGGAAAGATGGGAAGTAACCATGAAGACTGAGGGTATGTTTGTCGGTGTGAATGTGCCCATGTGACTAAAGAGTATATACACAGGCACACAAGCACATGGCCACCCTGGCTGGGGAGGAGAGAAGGGAGGCAGGGAGAGAGCAGAGAGGGACAGGCAGAGGAAGGGAGAAAGGGACACATGAGAAGACCAGAAGAGGAGAGGGGGCAGGATGAGATGGGGATGAGGGAGGTGGAGTGTGAGTGGAGTGTGAGGGAAGTGAACGGTGAGGGGGCATGGAGGTGTCAAGAGCCATGGAGGTGTAAGTGCCAAGGAGGTGAGGCAGGGAAGCCAGAGAAGGTGTGGGATTTGGGGTAAAGGTTGGGAGGGAGGAGTGGGATGAGAGAAGCCAATTGTTAGAGGAGTAGGGTGAGAGGGGGGATAAAGGATCAAGGTGGGGAGGGGTGGAGGTAAATTTTGGAAGGAGCAGAAGAGTGTGGGGATCAAAAGGGTTAGAGAATGAGATTTAGGGTGTGGTTCGGGAAGGGGCCTAGGGAAGCGGTGGTGAACCTATGGCACAGGTGTTGCAGCCGGCTGTTTGTTATCATTGAAAGCTCTAAATCACACTGGTCTAGGGTGATAAATCGAAGACTAGGCAGATTGTGTGAGTCCCTGGTATGTGGACAGGAAGGATGGGTATGGCTAAAATGTGGGAGGAACATGGGGTTGGAGGAAGAGTGGGTAGGGATGGGGGTGAGGCGTTTGAAGAGATGTTTTTCAGCTTGAGACCAGCTTCCTCACTCCCAGCCTTAAATCACTACGTCCTTGCTCTAGCCATAAACACTGCTTCTTTGCTGTTCCTTTTCCAGGATTCCCAGTTCCTGCCCTTCCCAGAACCTCATGCTCATATTCCTTGGCGATAAGGAGATGAGCTTTGTGGAGCTGGAGGCCCCTCCCGCAAGGCCAGTTTTGCCAAGCTATCCAGGGGGCTGCATATTGACTGCCTGCCCTTCCTCCACCCCCAAGCAGGAATCAGCACACCCTTTCTGGCCGGTCAGCTGCAAGGGTCTTGGGTTGGGGAGCATACCACTGGGGCAAAGCTCCCTGCCTATTAGGCTGAGTAGCAACAGGGACCACTGGTCAGCTTGGGGCTCCTGTTTTTTGCTCCATGCCCCAAGATCCCTGCTCTCAGAACCCCTCACAGCCAGCATTTAGCCTGGGAGTCCTGCTTGGCAGGAAAGCTGTGGCAGGTGGGAGGAGAGAGGAAAGCAGTGAGACAGAAACAGCTGCCAGCCGGGGTGGAGGAAAAGCAGGTCCCTGGCGGATACGGGCAGAAGGCGAGGCATCGGCACTGGCAGCCCCCCACCTTCTCCATGTGTGGGTGTTAGGCCCAGCCTCCTTTCCCAGCCCTCCCCATCCAATGCTGCTGTTCAGGGAACAGGCTTGGACCATGGGCCTAAACTCTAGTCTGAAATAGCCCTCAGAGGTCATCTGGTCCAATTCTCCCCCAAATCTGGTGCTAGTCACCTCTGTGGAATTTCCACCCAGGGGTTCACTTGAATCAGGCCAGACATTTCTTGGAAGCAAGAGCTCACCTTTTCTTAAGGTAGTTTGTTCCCTCTTTGGAAGGAAGAAACTGAAGCGAGTGACTGATGTGCTAGGCCTAGATACTCTACAGCTCTCTCATTAACAATAACC
Source organism: Dasyprocta punctata (assembly GCA_004363535.1). Classification (NCBI taxonomy): domain Eukaryota; kingdom Metazoa; phylum Chordata; class Mammalia; order Rodentia; family Dasyproctidae; genus Dasyprocta; species Dasyprocta punctata. The sequence continues at coordinate 2,383 of RJWM01035943.1, read as the reverse complement.
TCATAGGGCTGTTCTGATGAATTAGCCCCATTTACAGATGAGAAAAGTGAGGCTCAAAGAGTTGAAGTCCCTAGCTTAAAGTCACACAGATAATAAATAAAGAATCCAGATTTGAACCCAGGATTTCTAACTACCAAGTCCGTCTGGAGCTAAGACATGCTTCTTTTGTACCAGGACAACTCTTCTGATGTGTGAAGTCCAAGACCACATCCTCCTGAGTCTCCTCCAGCTTCAACTCTCTCCAGGGGAACTTGATTGCCAGCCTTCTCCCCAACCTGGTCAGCGTGAGACCCAGGACCAAACACGAAGTCTGTCAGGTGGGTTGGGGTCAGTCCAGGATACAGCAGAACTCTTACATCCTTTGCTGGCACTAACCTTGATCAATGTGAACTGATGGCTGGTAAGAGCTGGAACTGTCCTCCCTTTTGGGCCCTTAGCTCCTCCTGGATAAAGAGCAATGAAAGAAGAGGCTTCTACCTCCACCACTCCCCTGGCTAAATGTCCAGAGTTGAGAGCAGGAAGAGGCAGAGGTAGGGAAGAGGCAATGAGAACCAGGCAGGGGCATGGCAGGATTAGGAGGATGGAGGGCTGGACATGAGGTGAGGTGGCATGGGGTGAGTAGGCAGAGGATAGGGAAGATTAGGGCTTGAATATGTACAGGGAGATAAGAGAAGGGTGGGGCATGGACCCAGGAGTTGAGAGAAACCAGGGTGGGAATGGGCATTGGTCTGCCTGGGTTAACATCGCTCTGCTGTGCGAGAGAAAGTCAGTTGCACTTTAAGAAAATGTTGCAGTTGGTACTAAATTGGGAGGTGTCACAGGCAGCAGTGAGGACAGATACGATTTGTGGGGCTCTGTGTGACCCCAAACAGGCAGACATTACAGAAGGACAGAACAGTTTCTGGGGCTACTCATTACAGATCTAAGGCACTCAGAACAAGGGCCTTGGGGACATGGGGTCACCTGGCCCTGGAACCGAGGCCCAAGGTTTAGTTTCCATAACTATAACCTCATAGGGCTGTTCTGATGAATTAGCCCCATTTACAGATGAGAAACGTGAGGCTCAAAGAGTTGAAGTCTCTAGCTTAAAGTCACACAGGTAATAAATCAAGAATCCAGATTTGAACTCAGGATTTTCTAACTACGAAGTCCATCTGGAGCTAGAAGGAAGTCTCCTCATCCTGGCCTGGGGCTGTGGTTTTGCACTCAGAAGAAGTTCTGCGGGAGGGGGCATCATCTCACAGGGATCCCACTTAGGGTACAGGCTGGACAGGAGGCTTGGGGCCCAGGAACAAGCTCAGAATTAGAAAGAAGGCCTGAGTAGGAGATGATGGATCAAGGGGCTGAGGGGAGAGAGGTGTAGGAAGAAGAGGAGCAGGGCTGTCCTTCTTCTGAGAGCTGATAATACAACTGGATTTGAGAATCTTACTGGTCCTGGCCTCGGCTGAGGTGGAAAGGAACTGTGGAACTGACACTGCCCTTTGCGGGGCACAGCAGACAGTGACAGAGCAGGAGGAGTTTGCTTGTTTGGAGGAAAAAGAGACAAGAAGACAAAGGAGGTGGGGGGTATGCGGAACCTGATGGGAGCCCGGGGCAAAAGCATAAGCTTAGAACTAGAACACGCGCAGGCTGACATCCCGACTTTGCTGCTTATTAGCTGAGCAACCTGAGGGCAAACTGCTTGATCTTTCTGCACTTCAATTTCCTCATTTGTACAATGGGCATAATGGTACTAGTATTACCAAATCTTTGAGCGACCGTGAACTTCTAACCTATGTGGAAGGGCTTGAAAATCCTAAAAAGTCAGATATTAAATTCGTATGACAGAATATTATCAGTTACCTCTTCTCACTTAAGTTTCACAAAAGACCCAGGATGTGGGCAGAATGAGCAAAAGAAAGCTCAGAAGAAGTGAAATGACTTGCCCAAGGTCACACTGCTAACAAACTGTTGAAGTGATAAGGCCTCCTGAATCAGAGATATCAACTGTTTTCCCCTGCATGAAACTGCTGGGTAAAAACAATCAATATGCAGAATTATTATTTAGTGCAAGGCCAAATGGAGCTTACTTTAAAAAAAAAAACCTCACAGGAAAGTTGTGGCAAGGCTCTCATTCATACTGGTAATTGAGAAAAAGAAAAACAAAACAGTTGGTGGGGCTATGGGGTTGGAGTGCCCACAAAAAAGACAGGCATCCTTTATTCCATCTGCTAGTGGACTATATCCCTCTGCTCCCTGAGTGTATGTGTTTGTGGCAGACACTGAGGGTATGTGTCTTTATATGACAAAAAAATGTATCCTTCTTCATGTGGCAGTACTTCTGCCTGCATGCCTCTGACAATGTGGACAGAAGTGTGTGTGTGTGTGTGTGTGTGTGTGTGTG
>RJWM01035942.1:0-18527 GCA_004363535.1 Dasyprocta punctata | reverse complement strand
AGCGTTTTTAGTCATTCAGCACAGGCAGTTTCCCCTTCTCCCCTCCCCCACATATCTATATCTCCGCAGCACTAGGCATGGATTGAACTCAGCCTTTCCATTGAGCTACAGCCCCAGCCTTTACTTTTTTATTGTTTTGAGGCAGGGCCTTGAGTTGCAAGGGTTGGCTTGAACTTCATATCTTCCTAGTGCAACCTCCCAGAACTCTGGGATCACATCACTTTGTCTGGCTTGTATCAATTATTATTATTATTATTATTATTATTACTTGGTCTTTTTTGGGATGGGGTCTCACTATACAGTTCAGGCTGCAGTTGAGCTCACTTTGTAACCTAGGCTGGCCTCAGGCTCACTTTGTAATCTAGGCTGGCCTCGAACTCACAGTGATCCTCCTGCCTCAGCCTCCCTAATGCTGGGATTATAGGTGTCCTCCACCACACCAGACTCTGTGCCAATTTTAAAAATTTAAATACAAGTACATTCAAATGGCATTCTCATAAAAGAATAGAGTAATGCAGAAAACACAGAATTCATCCCTGGCGGTTTAGAATTCTGATTGCACTTCCGAGGCAGTTGCAGGGCTGGGTGTTTTGCACGGAATCCGGAAAGGGACGTGTGAGGCCTCCCCACACGTCATTAGGAGCAGGGAGATCCCGGTGGTGTCACAGCAGAGCCCAGACCCGCACACATAGCCTGATTCCATGAGGTCCCCATGGGCGACTGCGGGAAGTTGCTGGGGTTGAAGATCTCGCCTCTGTGGGGAAATTTAAGCGTGGAGATTGTTACCTCCCCTTTTTTCTCTCTCCACCCCCTCTCCCTTCCATTTTCCTGATTCTTAGGTACTTTGTGCTGAAGATTTCTGCTGGAATTGAATATCCTGGTGAGATCCGGTGGCCGCTGGCCTTCTGCCTCTTCCTGGCTTGGGTGATCGTGTATGCATCCCTGGCTAAAGGAATCAAGACTTCAGGAAAAGTAAGAACTGGGATTTACCAGAGTAAGGAGAACCCCTGGACCCCCCAGGGGTGGTTGCATTGTACAGCAGACAAGCGGGAAGGGAGTCGGGAGATGGGGGCTCTGAATCTCTTCCACCCTGCACTAGCTGTGGACCTTGGGCAAGTGACTTTGCTCCCATCTGTAAAATGGGTATAAGCCCTCAAGTTGAGGCCAGGGCTGTGATAGGTTTCTGTCCTTTCCTACCAGAGGCTGCCTCTTTTTCTGCAGATGGAGCCACCCTTAAGCTCCCTTAAACTCTGGAATCTGTGCTGCTGGCTTTGTGCTTCTTGGTCTAGCTGCCAGGTCAGCTATTGCTTCGGCCAAGAAGCTGGCTGAGATCAAAACAGTGAAACCGGCTCCCTCTCAGTGCTGACCTCCTTGTTCTTGGACTTTCACCCCTTCTTACGGCTCCTGAGCCCAGGGCCCTTGCCCACCACACACCCCCAGCACTGGAGTGGGACTGTCTCTCCATGGGACTTGGGCTGGGCCTTCTGGACATAATGGTACTCTTTCCCCAGTTCAGTTCCAAGCCCAAGTGAGACGTTCAGTGACCTCAGGCCATACTGTTCACTGTAGGGTCTCACTGACATTGCTCCTGATTCCTGCTGTTTTAGAGAACCCTCCCTTTGTCTTGCTAAGCAATCCATAGTGTTTCATTGCCTCAAGAGGCATTGCGTGTTTCAGGATGAAGATGAAGACGTCGTCAAAGCCCAATGACTGCAATGCAACAGTGGCCTCTGAGACCGTAGGTTGTAGGCTGAGTTCGGTTCAGCTGTCCTGGCCAGGGCTCTCTGTGATTATTTTATGATCAGTGGACTTTGTGAGGATCGGGCCTCACGGGAAGGCTGGGCTGTCTATCTTCCAGCTACAGACATGCTTCCCAGCCCCCACCAGCCACCCAGACGCAGCACCCCGTGGCCACCTGGACCTGTCTGTCTTCCCCCTGGACACAAGGGCGTGCTCATGCGTTCCTCTTGATTACAGAACTCTCTGGCTCTTCCCACGTCATCTGTTGACACAGGGCTTGGAAAGGCGATGCCAGGAGGTTTGGCAGGATTGCCTGGGGCAGATGGCACATTTTATGCCCCACAGTGTGAAGGAGACCAGCCAGCTAGAGAGAACAAGACTGCGGGCGTTGAGTCCTTGACTCCTGACCTCTGGGACGTCTCAAGTTGTTTCTGTTTAGGAACATTTCCCATCGGATCGTGAAATTTGACTGAGCTTTTGATTTGTGATTAGCTTTTATGTGTTTTTGCCAAGAAGTGAAAAGAACATTTTCTCATCTTAGCTATTTCAGGAGACTCCAGTTTCCTCGTCTCTAGGGTGATGGCAACTGTACTGGGTGATGTCCAAGTCCTTCCAGCTCTAACATTCTGTTAAACACTTGCTGAGTGAGCCAGGGGTCCACTTTTTCTCCCTGGATTCAATTTCCCTTTCTGCAAAATCACCTGCTGGCTTGGAATGAGTCCCTGGATATTGGAGCAATTGTTTTTCTAAGGCCTTAGGGAGATAGGGGAATGTAAATCAATCTTTCTTTCTTTCTTTCTCTCTCTCTCTCTCTTTTTTTCTCTCTCTCTTTCTTTCTTTCTTTCTTTTTTGTGGCACCTGGGATTGAACTCACAACTTTGCACCTGCCAGACAGGTGCTTAAACCATTGAGCCAAACTCCCGGCCCCCGGAGATAGGGGAATGGGAAAGTGGCCCTTACAGCAATGCCAGGGGGGCCTGTGTCCTCGTGTCCTTGCCTTCTGTGGTGTGGAACTGAGGTTGCATAGGAATGCTATCAGCTTCGAAGGGCCCAGCCAAGAAATTTGTTAGCTACACCAACCAAGTCTTCGCTCTGCTGAACTCCTACCTGCAGGATGGCCCTTTATGGCTGGCGATGGCGAGAAGGTGGCTTCACCCACGACCTAGCAGATAGGGTAGGACATGAGGTTGGCAGGGGAAGTGCTAGGGAGTGAGGAGGGCGGGACAGCAGCATTCTTGGTGGTATGAGGAAGGGTGGCTTTGGTGGCTCTGGAGTGAGACCAATCTGAGGCAAAACCTTGGCTTTATCGCTTTCTGGTTGTGCGTTGTCTCCTAATAGTGAGTTGGTAGTTGTGCTGCTTTTTAGTTGTGAACTGCTTGCTAATCTGTCCATGGCGGGTAATAGTGCGTGCCATGCAGGATTGCTGTGTAGAGGGAAGCAGTGCCTGTAAAATACGTGGCATATGGTTAGCGCTTCAGCAACATTCGCTCTCTGCATTCAGCTTTGCTATGAGTACCTGGGGTGTTAAGTGGGCATCTTGCACTTTGGCATCTTGGAAGCGGTGACTTTTGGGGGAAAGAGGAGGAGCTAGACAGCTTTGTGAATCAGCCTGTGCCAGGCACCGTACTGATCGCTTCGGGTGCGTCAGTTCATGCCCTCATCACAACCACCTGCTGGTGATTTCTAGACAGAGAAGTGGAGGCTCATCAAGGTGCAGGAAATCACCTGAAGTCACACAGCTTTTAAGTGGCAGTAGTGGGATTTGAACTCAGGTCTGGCTTGCTGTAAAGCCTAGAGTCTACATGACATTGGCTCCCAAGGAGAGGGTGCTGGGAGAAGACGGAAAATGAAAACCGTGACCTTATCATTGGCATGTAGTGGGGATAGAGGTCCCCCCGTAGTGACTCAGGAGCCTGCTTGTCACCCAGTTTCCGCTGTGTTTAGCCATGTGACTTGGGGCCTCTCTTTTCTCATTTGTAAAATCAAGGGCTGGAGTAAATATCCTCTAAGATTATAGTCAGCTCCACTCGTTGTGATTTTTGGAATGGCGTTATAACCAGTTCTTTTGACTGACTTGGGGCTTCCTCCTTGGCGCTCTGTTCTGTAGGCATCCTACAGCAGGAAGTTGTAAGCAGGTATGTTTGTCTTTTATCCCTGCCAACTTATCTTCCTGCTTCACTGAGAAAGGCTTCCAACCAAAGACCAATTTATTAAAAAGTGAGGAATACCACTAGAAATAATGAATCACAATTTATTATCATGCCCTGGGTTACACAGACATTAATCACGGAAAATTACTTCAGAGCCATGGTGAACGCATGGCTGAAGGTGCTCATTATGATGAACTCTCTGCGATTGAAATTCCACAAGTACCATCTTTTCTCTGCAGCAGAGATGTCCTCCTTCCCCTGATCAGCTCAGTTCTTCTGGATTAGGACCCCAGGAGCCACAAATGGCTAATTGCTTCTTTCGAGACCAAGGCCTTTGAGCAGCTAGAACTCCAGGGGCAGGGTGACCCATGGGCCACCTGAAGATGTGGCCATCTGAGCTCAGGGCTGTGCTGTCTGTAAGCCAGCCTGATTAGTCGGCGCCTGACCACCTGTGCGGGCCTCCTGTGGGGCGGAGGATGCCTCCAGGTGTCAGGGCAGCAGGCTGGTATCAACTAGTCACTGTCACTCCTGCCAAGCAGGATTCATTACTGTTCAACTTTAATTCCTCCGGCAGTCCCTCCTGAAGCAGGTGTGTGCTGGGGCCCCGGACACAGGGCGCCGCCCATGCGCCCATGCGTGAAGCCCCCACGCACACCTTCCTCACAGCTGAGGCATCCTCGGGGTTCAGCAACCAAACTTTCAGCCCTCTCAGCTCACCAGGGTCGTCATCTATACGGGAGACCTGTCATCCATACCCAGGCCAGGAGCAGGTGGACCAGAAAGTGTTTAGGGGGCACACCTTAAGGAAGGGCTCAGGCTCCTGAGGATGTGGGGTGCCCCCAAGCATGGAGATGTCCCTGCATTTCACACTCTGGGTGCCTCACTTGTCTCAGCTTAGTGTCCTCCTCCCCTCCCCGTGACGTGACCCACAGGAGGATGTGAAGAACAGCTTTAGAGTGAGAAAGTTCCTGGTGTGGATCTTGGCTCGGTGGGGAGAATGTGAATGACATATTGAATCCCTTGTGAGATGCTTAACACGGAGCCCTGGCCTCCTCCTCCTCTGCAAGATGGGCCCGAATGACATACGTGGTCCACAGAGGGAGCTCCAGGAGGGGCGGCGTCTAACCTGTCCCCTGATAGACAACTGGGGACCGTTATCCCAGCTGGCTGCACTGCGCCAGCCTGAGGCCTGGGGGTCTTGGAGGTCGTCCCTGCAGGTGCCTGCTGTTTGGTTATCCCTTCTCCTTTGCTTCCACCTGTCGCCTGTCTTTCTCACCGCCCCCAGATCAGGTGGCCCTTAGTTGTCCCCTGTACCAACTGCCATCTCGGTGGGGGTGGAAGTCAGACTGGTCACCAAGTCTACGCCCTTCCTGGGAGCATCGCCTCTCGGAAGAGGTGGCGCGGTTTTCTCCTGGGAGGTCAGGGGTCCTTGAGTTCTGTGACATCTCCTCGTGGGGGCTTTGCTTTTCCTTCCGACTCTATGAGGAGGAGAGGAGCAGCTTTGCTGATAGGAGAGGAGCTGGCTGCTGCCTCCTCCTCCAGTGCCCCCCGTTGGGGCCCAGTGCGCAGGACAGACTGCTGTCCTGTGGGGCGGGAGAGAGGTGGGCCGCTCAGGGGTGGTGGCGGTGGGGAGAAGAGGAGGAGGCCACCCCATCCCTGGGTCAGCGACCAGACAGTCAGAGCATGGCCTAAATAATTGGCTTTAGACACAGAAGTCACTTCGTCATCTCAGCAAGTGGGAGCTCCAGCCTTTCTGTCACTGAGGCCAAACGCTTAGGAGCAAACCTGGGCTCCAGCCTCACTCCCTCAAACCACATTAACACGACACGAAGCTCTTTTACTGTAACTGAAGATCCACCCAGTATCTGCCTGTCACCAGCACCCTGCGACATCCTGGTCAAAGTGCCATCCCCATGGCTTGCTGGGTTTCTGTCCGGCCTCCTCACCACTGTCCCTGGCCCCCTGCAGGTTCCTGGCCAGGCAGCACTGGGTAACACTGTTAAAATGTTAGACCATGTTGTTCCTCTGCCCCCAAAGTCCTTACCAGGCCCCGAGCTGCTCTGCGATCTGTCCCTGCCCTCCCCCGCCCCCGCAGCGTCCTCTCCTGCTGTGCCTCGGGTCCGCCCTTCTCAGGTCCATCACTGCTGCTCTCCCTGCCCCCTGGCGTCTTCTCTCCCATCTCCCTCTGGCTCACATCTGTTTCTTCAAGGTTCGGCCAGGTTCTCCAGGAGGCCTTGCCTGGGCACCCAGCTCGCTACGGCCATTTGGCAGCTTCCTTCCAACAAACCTCATCCCCCTACCCTGCTCCCCTTTTTCTCTTTCTCCAGTGTGCATCTCACCTGATATGCTTAATGAGGTGCCCTAGATGTGTAACTGCATGCGGTGCACGCCAGATGCCCCGAATACATCGGTACATACATACGTCTATGTGTATTTACCTGAATAAATGAAACCATCCTGGGAGTTGGGTCTTAGTCTCGCCTCTGACCTTCCCCCAGACTTCTCTTGCAAATCCCCGTATCAGTCCCCATCCTGAAATCCCAGGGCTGCCGCTGGCTGCCAGGCTCTGCAGCGTGTGCTGCTGGTGTGTGGCGGGTCTCTGTCCCTCTCACAGGGCCACGTGTCCAGTGGGCCCAGCTGGCCACTGGGAATGGAGGCAGTGGCAAGGCCCACCCCACGTATGAGAGAAGCCATGGTCACCTAAGCAGGAGCTCAAGCTCTTCCCGCAGGTGTCTCATAGCACATTTTGGGGATGGAATTACTTGGGAGCCAACTATTATGCCAGTGTGGTTAAATCTGGGACTGGTGGGTCCCAGGCAAGCCTTTCAGGTTGTGTGTTTGTTCCCAGTGCCCTGGGGCCTGTGTCTCTGCACGGACTGTCCCACTGTAGGCCTCCAAGAGCCCCCGAGGGACGTACTGCTGTTACCACCCCTTGCAGGGGTGGACAGGGAGACTTAGAGATGTTAAGTCACTTCCTATCACGACCCAGCTTGGAAGTGGCGGGATCAGGATGCAAACTCAGGCCTGTCTGACTGTAGAGCCCAAGCTCGCAGAGTTCACGCTTCTCTCCCATCTACCAAAGCCTGATCTCAGGCCCTTCCTTCACCCCAAGGCTTCGCTGACACGTAAGAAGGGAAGTACCTCCCATCCACCCCCGGCCAGCTTCTGGCTCAGTGGTCTCCTCCCCACTGTTCCTGGACCCCGGTCCTCCCTCTTTGGCATCCAGATGTATCCCCTAGTGGAGTCTAAGGCCACCCGTACATGGTTTTCGCCACCAGCTCTTGTGATGGTTTGTGAGAAAGGTGCTTTTGTGCCCAGTTTACAGATGCAGAAACTGAGATTCAGAGAGCTTAATGGCTTGTCCAAGGTCACACAATTACTCAGCACCAGAGGTCCAGTTCCACTTGAACCCACGTGTGTCTAAAATCATGGTCTTTCCACCTTGCTGGGCTGCCTCACTTAGGGTGCTCGGGTAAGAAGAGCTGAAGGCTGAAGCAGAGAGGATTCGTCTCTGGTGGTGGCATTAGGGCCTCCACGGGGTGATGGGAGAGGAGTTTGTGGGGAGGGAGGTATGAAGCCTCCGTCTTGCACTGTAGGTCCTTGAAGGGTTGTCCACTCAGTGACTGGACACAGTGACACCTGCCCCAGCCTCTGGCCCTAGGCCCACTCACCCCACAGCCTCGGGCCTCCCCGCACTGAGAGGCTTCTGGCTGTCTCGGATTCACGTTTGGTCCTTGGTGTGGTTTAGGTCCACAGTGGATCCAGAGCCTCACAAGTTGGGTAGGTGTTTGGATCGCAGGGGTTGGTGGTTGGCTTCCCGTCAGGAGCTGGGGTCTGGTGGGAGGACATGGGTCACCGGGGCACAGCCCGGGTAGGTTTGGGTCCCGCCCTGGCGCTTTCCTTCTGTCTGCTTCCTGTTCACCCTGAGATGCCCATCTCTCCTCCGCCCAGGCCCTCCCGCCATGCTGCTGTCTGTGCAAACACTGAAACTTCTAAAACGTGAGCCAAATAAACCCAGACTCCTTTAGGTTGTGGATGTCCGGTGTTTTGTCCCAAGGAGTCAGTCCCCTAGCACTCTCCCCGGCTCTGGAGGCTGCGTGTGCCCGGGTGGCAGCCCCACCTGGCCCGTGGCGATGTATCACACACAGGACACATTCTGCACACGTGCTCACCCTGCTTCTCTGCCCAATTGTCTTCCAGGTGGTGTACTTCACGGCCACCTTCCCCTACGTCGTGCTGGTGATCCTGCTCATCCGGGGAGTCACCCTGCCCGGGGCCGGGGCTGGCATCTGGTACTTCATCACTCCGAAGTGGGAGAAACTCACGGATGCCACGGTGGGCTCACTACTCCATCGCTGGCGGGCTGGGGGGGGGGCGTGGCGGGGCAGCCCTCAGGGATCCGCCCTGTGAGGAGAGGTGTTCCCCAGGGAATCCCACGGTTCGCTTCTGCAGGGTCCCGGTGGTGTGGGTGCATCTCGCACTCAGGGCATAACTTAATGAGAACTGAGTCGCCCAACATCTTCAGATTCCTGGAATAGCCATCCTAACGGCAGCTGGAGCCGCAGTGCAGGCTGATAATGAAGAGTGAAATCCCTTTAATAGCTTTGGGCCATCTCGAACCACTTATCTGCTGCTAATTATAGTGTGTGGGAAATAGAGTTCTCCTGGCTGGGTAATAACAGCACTCAGGTAAACCCAAAGCAATTCTATTATGTTCGAGACTTCAGACGCATTTGAATACCCACGCAGGATCAACAAGCACTTGACCTTTCTTTTACTCTTAAGATTGGCAATCCAAAGAAGTCAAAGTGAGGGGGTGGTGTTTAATGAGAGATGGATTTTCTCAACTTAGTAAGAAGTCTGCTTTTTCAGAGTGTGTTATAAACACAGCCATCGCTGAGTTTGGCTGAGTAGAACAGACACTCTGCAGATGACACCGGCTTAAACTCTCACTCGTTCACCTGCGGCACCGTGGTAGACAGCCGCGGGCCAGCCGAGTGACTCCAGGGCATCAACAGGGACCCAGGTTCCTCTCTGCTCCACCATCCTTGTGAAGAGCTTCGTTAGAGCTGCTAGAGCTCCAGGCATCGTATCCATGCGGGATAGTACTACTCAGCCATAAAGAATGGTAGAGGGGAATGAAACTCCCAACCTAGTATATGTCTGGTACGAGTTCGTGTTCTCTAAAACCAAAGAATGAATTTTAGGAACAACAGTGGTTAAGAACAGAATATATTTATTGAAAGATCGACAGAAGGGGTCCTGAGTGGGTTGCCAAGGACTGTGTCTTTTTAAGGGCTTTAATAGAGCAAAACTATGAGGTGAGACAGGTCCAAGGTGGGGAAAACATGGGAACTCACAGGGTGAGCATAAGGTGGGACAGAACTATGGTCAATCAGTAAGATTAATTGCTCAGGTAAAACTGATCAAATCCGGGACAGATGAGGAAGCGAGTCACATAGCAAGCTGTGATGCTTAAAGAGCAGTGACTCTTCTTGAAGTGGGTTGTGATGGTGACTTCTGTTTTCCTCAGGGTGATAGAGACCTACTTAGAATATCAATCCTTAGGATGTGGGTGCATTTGTTTGATCTTTTGTCTTGAGGCCTGGCCCACAGTGGAGGGTGTCTGTCTCTCCCATATTGCAAGATATCTGCTCTTTGAGGACCTAACCCTGTCTGAGTGCCTATAATATTTCTCTCTAACTTAGTTGCCTGTAACAAGAAGGATAAACTGGAGACTTTTATAGCAAAATGGATGCAACTTGAGACCACACTCATCAGTGAAATAAATCAGACCCGTGTGTGTGAACATCGTATTGTCTCCCTAGTGTGAGAAGCTGGATAAATAAATAGGACCCAGCATACACAATAGATATTGTGAGTTGGGCAGAGACTATTTAAAAGAAAAGAGAAACTGGCATGGGGGAAAGGATAAAAGGAGAAAGGGAAAAGGGAAAAAATAATTTATATGTAAGATAATTATACTGCTAGTTTCTCTTAGTTCACTGAATAGTCTGTGCTAATACTGTTTATACACTATCTCATGCCTATATCTTGTACTCTTGAGTAACTACTCTGAAGATAACAATATCTTGTATTAATTATTGTTACTCTCCTATTATCTTGTCTTGAAATTCTATTTTATTTTTTTCCCTTAAAAAAAAAAACAGGCACTGCTCTCTTTTTTAAAGAAAAGAAACCTCAGGAGTTTGGCATCATTCATTTTTACACCATGGGCCAGAAACTAAGTCCTATGGTTACCTAGCAACCAACTCTGCACCTCCCTGAGATGGGGAAGCAGGGCCTGTGGATGCCCCTTCATCAGATCCCAGCCTCAGTATCTCAGGGCAGGACAGGGAACGATGTGGAGGTGGTCATGTGCATTGCTAGGATGCGCTTGAACTTGGTTTTTGCATACTTTAAGCATGATTTAAAAACAGGATGGAATTTATAAAGCTGATACGAGGTCCATCATGTGGATCCCAAGTCTGCGACAGAACCCAGAGGTATCATCAGCCAAACCCAGGGAGAACATGGCTCTACAAAGCCCACTCTTTTGTCACTGAGGTTGCTTTGCTGTGATTAGGGGCTGCAGAAACTTCAGGTTTTTCATAGCAGTTGTAATCCACAGGAATTATCAATGACATACTTTGTATCCATGGTTATATTTTACCATTCTGAATTATTCTTTGGGAATGTGTTAACCAAAAAAGGCCTCTCCCTTTTCAAATGGTTTTACGTGGTAGAAATATAAGCACGAAGTGTGCACAGGATTCATCGAGTTCCTCAGCTTTGATTGGACAGTTACAACCTCCCAGGTAATTTAACGCACTTTGACCTCAGGCGCAAGTGAGGCACATTTATCATTGACCTTGGCATCCAAAGTTGTCTTGCATCTGATTGCTGTTTCCTGGGAAGAGCAGGTGGCACTGGGTCTGTGTGACTCTCCCCTCCCCGGAGGCCTGTCCTCTCCTTCAGCGACCTTGACTGTCCTCTGCTTTGCTTCCCAGGTATGGAAAGATGCTGCCACTCAGATTTTCTTCTCTCTGTCTGCTGCCTGGGGAGGTCTGATCACTCTTTCTTCTTACAACAAATTCCACAACAACTGCTACAGGTATGTGGAGGTACTTCCAGCATCCAGGGGGCGCTGGTGGGTAAAAATAGGGTCAGGGACAGGAGAGTGAACTGAGTTAGCAGCATCAAAGGCCACATCTTCCTGCTTCACCTGAGACAGAGTGAGAGGTTTGCCTGTGATCTGGGAGAGTTGATCTGCCAGGGCCGCTGGGCCCCAGCCTGCCCTACTGACTCTGACTCATGGTGGGGTCTCAGTGGCATCTTAAGAGATGGAACTGAGCCCCTCTGGAGGCTGCTGTGCAGCCCACTGTGTTCTGTGGTGGTCATCTGTAAGTCCCCTTGTCCATAAGTCTTGGTTATTTTTCTCTCATTGTTGGGACAAAATACCCAACACTCAAAATGAAGCAAGGAAAAGTTTGTTTAGCTCACTGTTTGTGGAGGTTTCAGTCCATAATCAGCTGGTTCCAAGGCAAGGTGGTGTGGCTGAAGGGCAACATTTCACAGCAGCAGCCAGCAAAAGCAGCCAAAACAAACAGTGGGTAGAGCAAGCCTCTTTTTCTCCTTTATATTATACACAGGCCCCCCTCCCCTCCAGGGCAGGTATGGCACTCACAAAATCTCCTTGCCCTCCTCTTGCACAGGATGAGGATATTTGCAAAGTAAGAACCCTGGCTCCCTGCTGAGTCTCTTAGTTAAACTTTTAAACTTCTCAAGTATCAACCATTGCACCTCGTATGAAGTCATAGCACCACTTATACAGTATGGTCATCAATCACTTGATGGGTATTTTCCCAGAGACCCTGTAGAAAAGGCAGCATCACACAGAAGAGAGACACCTGGAAACTTGACAGGTGATTTGATTAGGACTTCTCCATACCCTAAACCTTAAAAGCATGGCCAAGACTCCCTTCTCCAAGGGCCCGTTGATTCATCTGTAAAGCACAGACTGTAATGTTTTGTTGAGGAGTAAATGATGATACCCACCAAGCTCTCAGAGCAGTGTTTTGCACCTAGTAGGTATTGGGTAAATGGCAACCGCTATTGTTATTTTTAAAATCATGTGTGAGATGCTCAGTGAATGAAGAACGAGGAAGGAAGATTCAAAATGTGTCGCTGTCCTCAGATGGTTTAGGACAGAGGTGGAGAGGTGCAAGATCAAGGGTGTGATTTCGGGTTCAGAGAGTCACACTCACAAAATACAACAGGCGTACTGAGCACGAGTGTACTCGAATTTGAAAAGCACACAGAACAGGGAGTGATGGAGCTGTGGATCCCGGGCATCTGGATTTAGCTCACAGAGTCCCCAGCACTTTATGATACAACTGTTGGGATCAAAGGACAGTGATGGGAGCTGGGGGTGATGAGCATGATGAACGCTGGCCACATTAGAGCGGAGTGTGTCCGTGGGCTTCAACGCCTCTTGTCACCTGACTCCAGAGCAGTGCACCCTGGCTCCCGTTTTTAGGGTGGCCAAAGCTCATATTTTCTAGGTCATGCATACAGTGGTCCTAGCAACCAAGTCTAGGAGCCCAGGCCATGCTCGTTTAGTCCATAGCAACTGTTATAGGAACCCATTCACTCACTTGCTATCGCACGAACCTTGACTAAGGGTCAGACTTTTCTCAAGCTTGTCTGATGCTTATAGTAAGGACCACGAGCAAGCTGTATCCCCAGGATGTGAGATTTAACCAGGCAGGGGTGCAGGCCCAGGAAGGGGCACATCCTGGGAGACAAGGACATCCTGAGGTGGGAATGAGAGGGAAGGAGTGGGGTAGCGGGGTGTGAAAGGAAGCAGGTAAATGGGATTGAAGTGGGAATTGGATACTGAGGTGCCTGAAGGTGCAGTGTTTGGGCAGGGCTTGCTCTCAGCTCTGGTTGTGCTGGCAGCCCCTGGAGTAAGGACACTCATCCTACCCACGAGAGCAGAGGTGGGACCTCCCCGGTGGCTCCACATCTCAATGCTCCACAGCAGATGCAGTGAGACCCAGTCCTAAGCATGCAAAGCCAGCACCCTGGGTCAGGCAGGTGGGCGAAGGAGTTTTGGGCCTCTCAGCACTTTTTAAGCCATGCTGAGGGTGTCTGTGGGTAGAGCTGCTTGTTCTTTCCCTGGGTGAGCTCCTGTTTGGAGATGACGTGCACGGGCCTGGGTACATGTGCTCACACACACACACACACGCACACGAGGCATATTTTGCTTGTCCTTCCCCTTGTCCCTCTCACAAAGCCCACCTAATGGCAAGCCCCTCTCTCTTCCTCCCAGGGACACTCTAATTGTAACCTGCACCAACAGTGCCACCAGCATCTTTGCAGGCTTCGTCATCTTCTCTGTCATCGGTTTCATGGCCAACGAGCGCAAAGTCAACATCGAGAACGTGGCGGACCAAGGTAAGGGGCAGCCGGCTCCGGGCTCACTTCCTGAGCTCAACTTCATCCTGTGTCAGGGAGTTGGCTTTCTAGGGCAGGCGGAGTCTCAGGGAGCCCAAGTGTCCCTTTTCAGAGGGTCTGGGACAGTGGCCAGTAGGAAGCTCTATGTGGAGTCCAAGCTCGCCTGTCTGCAGCCAGAAGGGCTGCTTTAAAACCCTCTTTCCCTCTCCTCTCTCCTCCCCTTTGTCTTTTCTCGCTTCTCTTAATTCTGTCTCAGCCTGGGTAGGTCAGGTCTGTGCCATTTAGGTTGCAGTAGAGCATTCACTAGGCAAACCCAAGTGTCCTGCAGCTGAGTGACCTGCTGGCCTGCCGGCCTGCCGCAGGAGGGCGCCCTTGGCAACTGAGCACCGAGGCTTAACAGGTGCCGACTCCGGGGAGCCTTTGCCTTGCAAAGCACTTTCCTGCTTCTTGGGGCAAATGTGTCCTCAAGGGCTTCTGCTTGGTCAGCAAGGTGCACTTCCGGTTCTCCCCCGAGAGTGGTGAGCCTGGATGGAGGCGGCTGGCGGGAGGGGCTTGTAGGGTAAATGTTTACTGTCTGCCCCGTGATCCTTCTGTGAATGGCCAACGTTTGTCTCATGCTTTCGAGTTTACAAACAATTTTCATTTTTTTGTCTCATTTATTCCATATTTCCATGAGTGCATTTGCAGAGAAAGAATTTCAGATTTTTATTTAACTCTTTATTTCCACTCAGCCCAGTTCTGCTAAGGATTTGGGTGTTTTGAAGGTCTCGAGGGTCTTCCTTGTGGCTGTCGCTTGTCATCGCCGTCTGCTCTGTGATCAGGCACATGCGGGCTGCCTGTGCGTGGAGACGGGGCCGGCAGGGCTGCCCGGGGCTGGGCTAGTCCGGCAGTCCGTCCTGTTCCCTCCAGGAGCCCGCTGGGGATGAAGGCTGGGTGAGAACCGAGCTGTGGAAATGTCACCTTTTTGGTGGGCTGACTGATCTCTCCAGGCTTCCCAGGATAATTAATTACTCCTTGGCCTCCTGCTGATAGGGCCCTAAAGAGTTAAATGAGCCAGCACGTTCCCTGGGCGCACTGAGCTGTGAAACCCCAGGGGTGTCGGTTCTGCAGCAGTGGCTAAATTAGAGGGGCCCTGGGAGCTGAGCAAATCGCCCCCCCCCCCCGTGGAGGTGTCTCTAACTCCCTGGGAGGCAGGCTGAGAAGGTGAAAGGCCCTGACACCTAGAGGGGTGTGTGTGTATCTGTGCATGTGGGGCGCATGCTGTAGCCACCCCCAGGGGTCCCGTAACCTCATTTCCGCCCAGTAGAGGAGCTGACGCAGACCAGACGTGCCCCAGTTTCTAGCAGATCTGAGGTGTCCTGCTGTTTGCTGTGACATTCCTGAGCTTGTTGGAAACCAGTGACCAGAAACTGGTTCCTGAGATGCAGGCTGTGTCTGTGAACTGTTCCGGGTTCTTCCCTGGCCCAGGAAGGGGATTTGGGAGAGAGATGTTGCCAAAGCAAATCAAACCAGAAAACAAAACCTTGAATAGAATTTTATTTACCCTCTGAGTAGACAGCAGCAGGTAATTGCCCATGTTTTTCTCTGAAATTTCCCCTTTCAATTATTTTCCAGTTCTTCTGATTTGAGCATGACATTAGCCCTTCTAACAGGTTCTGACCTGTTGTGTTAATCTCTCTGGATGTGGGTCAGACATTTGGGCCCAGGCCTGTGCTAAATCCCAGCCTCACTCCTTCCTAGCTGAGCAGCATTATTAGCATAAACACACTCAGGATATGTTTGCTGACCCAGCAACAAAAAGATGAGCTAGATGCAAGTTTTGGTGTTTAGTCAAAAATAGATTCTCTTTGATGACAACACGATTCTGGTTCATTTAGCATTCCCTTTTTATTTTCTTTGTGGTATTAGGGATTGAACCCAGGGCCTTTGTACTAAACTACATCTTTAGCCCTTTTATTTTATTTTTAGACTTTGAGACAGGCTTTTAGTTGATCAGACTGGGCTCAAACTTGTGATCCTTCTGCCTCAGTGTCCCAGAGTGCTGGGATTACAGATGTGCACCACCACATCCAGTGTTCAATGTCTTTCTGAGTGAGGCATTTTGGTAAGGGACATCACTCTAAATCTCAGCCACATCAGAATTTGGGAATGGTTTTGGTGATGAGATGAAGTTCTCCTCTGCTTTTGTACCAGGCAGAAGAAAGAGATGCTTGTTCTTCTTGGGGATCTACTCCAGAAGAGTAGCTTCTGGGCATGTCTTCTGCCTTTCAAGAAATGTCTCCCAGCTGTCCACATTGCTACCTGTGTGGCAGTGCTTTATTTTCAGACTCTAATTTGAAGCTCTAACTGTTGTTTATCCAATATCAGAAAGACTGGGCCAGACTCCCATAGACAAACATGCATGTGAATATTTTATTTAGAGTTCCTAAGTACAATCATAACTCTCAATTAACCAGGTAACTAGGACATGCCGCCTCCGTCCCCTTATCCCCAAATAGCTCAGAGACTCTTATGATCCAAATGAACACTTTCAAACAAGACACTCCCCACCCAACCTCCATCCCAACACCTGCCTATTGCCTGGGTCCTGAGCCTGGTGCCCAAAGTTCTGGTGCTGTATCCTTGGGGACTCATTCCAGTCAAGATGGGCATCACAGTTGGCCTCGCCCAGCTGTGCTGTGGGTTCTGGTGCATTGCATTGGCCTGAGCCTCTGACTGTGTCTCTTGAGCTGTCCCAGGATAAGGAAGTCTGTGTCCCTGCAAGTTGCTGGCACGCAGAGCCCTGGTGATCCCCTCTTGTGGGAAGAGTAGCAGTGGTGTGTATCCACTGAGTTCCTATCACTCTAGCCCCTTGCTGGTCTCGTTACCTTAATTCTCACTGACTGCGATGAGGGTAAGTACTGTGATCATCTCCAGTGCACAGATAAGGAAATGAAGGTTTGTCACAGAGAACAGGTGGCTCACCTAAAGTGCCCAGCTAGGAGGAGGCAATCTGTGAGGAGCGGAGCTTACTCTTCAGCCAGTGGGCTCTACCCTCTCCCAGGGTGTGTGGAGAGAGACAGGACTCAGCCTCATCAGACAGGCCACGTACTCTTGTAAATATTCAACAGCAATGTTTCCTCCACAACTCTGTGCCCCAGGTACCTTGGGTAAGTGGAGTTTGCTGTGATGTAGCTTGAAAAAAGTGCCTTCAGTCAAGTACATTAGGGAAGCCGCTGAAATTGAAGCAGGATTTTAAAATTGAGCCCCTGAGGGGGCTGATTCTATTCAAGCGACCTGCTGAGGCCCCTGGCAGGGGCCATGGAAGATCTTGCTGGCTTTATGGGCCTGGTGGTCACCACAGCACAGTGCTGGCTGCCTTGCTGTGCATTGGAGACACATTTTGAGCTGTAGTTTAACACAGATTTTTCTTTTATGGTCCATAGAAGAGCCTGTGGAGGCTGGCTCCACACCCTGTTCAATAAAGGTGTACAGTGGGGTATCTTAAGTGTTCGAGGCTTTATATTTTAAATACCCAGAGGCCCTAGGCAACACTAGGAGCTAACAACCTGATAAATTTCTGTTTTAAAAAGTGCTGTTATGCTTGACTTATAAAAACTCCAGGTGTTGGGATTTCTGGTTTCCAGACATGCATAAGCTTAGATTTTCCCTCTGCCCTCATTCGCTCGTCTTTGTGCCCTATCTTTTAGTTTTCCGCTTGCAAAGATGCACACACCTGCCATGTCTTTCTATGTGTTTGGTTACTGTGATCCTCCCAGGGAGCTCCCGAGGCAGGTAGGAGCAGCTGGCAGGACTTTACCATAGCTGAGAAAACCACCAGGAAACATGGGGTATTCTTAAAAAAGCCTGAACCAGAGCCTCTAAGTGTCAAGCTCACGGCTCACTCATAATAAAAGCTAACGTTCTGTGAGTGTTGCTGACGTGTCAGGTATTTTTTTTTTTCATTTGTTCCTTTCTCACAACCCTATTATGAGGTATAATTGTTATTTCCATCTTATAGATGGGCAAAATTGAGGCTTATAGAAACTCGTGTAGGGTTTCATAGCTGGTAAGTGGTGGAGTCTGGATGCGGACCAGACCTGTTTGATCTTTAGAGACCAAACTCAACTCCAAGCCACGCTCAACCTCTCACTGCCTCTCTTCTCATCCAATCACCACTGGACTGATGGAGCTCCATCTTTAGCAAGTAGGGCAAGGTCCTAAAAGTGTTAGACACATGCATGTTTTTTTGTGCATGGCTTCTCCTGGAGAACTGACCAGGAGGGAGTATAGTTAGAGGGGAAACAAGGTCATTCCGGTGCATTCTAACCTCCAGAGCAGGGATTCCCGGCATCAGCATTATTCATATTGGGCTAGATTTTCCTTGGTTAGTGGGAGTCTGTCTGTTGTAATAGAGAATGCTGAGTAGTATTCCTTGGCTGTACCCACTAGATGCCAGTAGACATCCTATCCCATCCCAGTTGTGAGAATCGAAAATGTCTTCGGACTTTGCCACATATTCCCCTGCGTTTATGAGGGAAAGGAAGAGACACAGTGTCAACTGTTTTAGTAACTGTCTTCATTACTGAGACAAAATACCCAACACCTATGACTAAAGGAAGAGAAATTTACCTTGGCTCATAGTTTGCTAAAGTTTTAGTCCGTAGTCAGCTGGCTCCAAGGCAGGTGGTGTGGCAGAGGGCATCGCAGAGGAGCAACAGCTCATGTCAAGGCTGCAGGAAGCAGAGAGAAAGACTGGGGAAGGAGGAGGGAAAGAGATGGACCCTGCCAGGCCACACCCCAGTGACTCATCTCCTCCAACCAGGCTTTGCCTCCTGACATCACATTTAGCTGTAAACACATCACATTTAGTTGTAAACTCATCCACAGATGAGCATCATGCTCCTGTGACCCAGTCACCCCACAAAGCCCCATCTATGCACGCAGGAGGCTTGGGGGGACCTCTAGATATAAACCATTCCATCAACCCAGCTTACAGTGTAGTCATTATATTTGCTCACAACTCATACAATAAAAAATTCGGTTTCTCATGTTGCTTGCATGAGAGATAGCCTGATTTTAGAAATGTGTGGAGGTGGATAAATTTGATAACAAATAGCAGAAGCAGAGGGTGGTAAGTCATCATTCAGGATCCGGGTGGAGGGGAGGCCCTGGGCGCTGGGAAGAGGGGCTTGGAGC